>KZ539338.1:0-23395 GCA_000934665.2 Catajapyx aquilonaris
TTGAGTACTCCAGCGACCCCATAGCTGCCTGCTGGCACAGTCATCCAGGCCAGGTTTGCCATTATTTTTGGGGTTGGGGAATGACTAAGAGAGGCGCCGGTCTTTCAATGCTATTCTACATTTACTGCACAACCTTCAATTTTTCATTTCAAACTTTTGCTGGATTTTTAAGGCGTATTGTGTACTCTCTTACAATCTGACATCCGCAGTTTGGTGTTTGGACTTCATGCACATGCAATATGCTCCATGTTACAGGTATGCCAACATTGTATAGCCATAATTAATTCAAAGGTTACTACCAAATCAATGACTTACACCTACATGGAAAAGTATTTCATAACCCGAGCAACGCCGGGTATCCTGCTAGTCATTAATAAAATTACTAATCATTGATACGATGCTTGTTCTTTTTCTTTCACGGAGGCGTATTTTAAAAATAAACACACTGTATGATTAACTTTGCCATAACACGTGAAACTCGCATGGACCGTGCTGTTTGCCATTAGCACATATGAGTTATGCAATAAACACTTTAAATCCATCCCTATAACATCACATCAGGGATCATAAGAAACTGTATTTAAATCCACATTTCAATACAGGCGAAGAACTCTGTATAATTATGTCAACATTTTGGTATGGGTACTGCATTTTAAGTAACAATACATATTACGGAGATTTTTGGTCCCGAATTGCTCTAGTATGCATCGCAGGCTTTTGTTTCCACACAATATAGGTTTATGTGGTATTTTCAAAATGCACGCCAATTAGCTGCACTCAACAATTTTAATGCATGCATCACATGGATTAACCGTTGGCGGGATATGCCATTGCACGGGTGTCCAAATAACGTAATTGTTTAATTACTCGTTGGATGAAAATCGGGCTTCAATAAAAAACCCACCAAACAGTGTAATATGAATTGGTCCATTGCGCTGGGGCTCACAGTATGGATTACAGTACATCGAACTCAATCATTTATCGCACACATGCAGCGAGCAATTTATTGACCCAAAGCAGATTAACCCGCGTGTGAATTGTTTGGGCATGGCTATTGTCACACCCGATCCGCAACTGCAGCGCTGAAAAGCGGTGAAATAAATAATAAATTAATGATGCATCGTGGCAAATGCAGTGTAAAAGGCCGCATTTCATACCCAGTTGGACGGGATTGGGTAAGAAATGGCGCATCACTCCAATTAACGCCCGCGCCATGATTGATTAATGTTGGATACTGCGGGTGCCAAATTCGCCAAATGTTCAGCCCTTTATCAACGTGAGCCACATGCTGAATAATTATTATTGGTCACTTACTCCCCAAAGGCACACCCGACGTATATATACTCAACACCCCCAAAAATTTCAGCGCTAAATTCATCAAAATAATATAACTACTGATGCAGTGCATTTATTTAATGCTGTAGTGATAGTGCGCTGAACTTTTGTGATTGTCGGCTCCCGGTTCCCTTTTGTGCCAATTTGCCTAAACTCCTGCACTCACAAGGTTGAAAAAAGAGTTGAACATAAAAGGTAGTTTTATTATACAAGTGAATAAATCTGTTTGGTAGAGGGTTAAGCATTGAAAAATTGCCTTTAATTTATTAGCGAAATAACGGAAGCTCTGCACAGGGAATCCAAATTCTCCCGGGCCATAAACGGAAAATCCTTTGATGTGTTTCTTTCAATTCGGCCCTCTTTTGGAATTTTAAAAAAATCCATTGCAGCTCCCCCCAATATAGCCAACACACAGGTTAATGATTTTAAAATGAGTATAAGGCTGGACAATTTCATCTGGCAAATTCTGTATGCATTGCGCTGTACACCCACGAGCATAAAGTTGGAGACTCCATGCTCTTACATTTCAGCGCAGCTTCTCTCAAGGTCAGGGTTCATCCTGTTAGTTAGCCAACCCACACGCCTCTATTGTCTCACAGGCCAGCACATATAGCAGGGGTAAGCATCACTCTAATAACTCCAGGCATCAGATAAGCGTGAAAATGACCAGTGACCCCAATGAGACAGGTTGTTGACCATAAGTAGAGGTTGGCAGGCGTGGTTCCCTGTATAGAGAATGAGTCCGGGGATAGGTGGGGGGGGAGGGCTGTTGGGGGTGTATGTGGGGGGGATAGAAAGCCGGTGGTAGGGCCCATTGGGATCATTAGCCCCATTAGGCCTCCCCGAATGGCGCCGCGCGTGCTGTTCACTTGAATAATATGCGCGGTGAATAATGGGGCGGGCAGCCCGCAAACAAGTGCACACCGAGCCATTACTTTATTGTGCAGTCAGCCCAACTGTTTTCAGGCCGCTGAGTCTCTGGAGGATGCCCCCCTTTTTAGTCCCAATGTTCCCGCGACTCCTATTATGTCCCCGACGCCGCTTGGGAGATACCTAGGCGCTTCTTCCCTATAGCTGATGGATGCTGGGAAATGCACTGCCGCACTCTTCTCTTTTTTTTTTCTGACTCTTTTTGGACCGGGGGACACTAAGTGCCATCCAGCTTGGATGCTCTTCATTAGGTGCCCGAGGGACACTTTTAAAATGGGAGCAAAAAAGACACATGGCTACAGTGTGTGTGTGTGTTTGAAGGAGTGGGCACTGTATAGGACTATAGGGTGTGTGGAAAGTTACTGGGGCGTTCTATGTTGATAGAGGGCTGCTGGGCACACTGTGGAACTGTAACTACTTACACTGGATGCAATTAGGGGATTTTCACTTAGAGTAATTGCATGCTGATATTGTCAAAATTATTAGAGATTAGTGATGGGATTGGGGTATTACAATTCTCAGTTTATCAGTCTCTTGAGCATTGGGGTGGATGCCCACAAGTGTCTTTATGAGTTCGAAGTTGAGAGATATTTGGGTGGGTAAGTGGTTTTGGGGATATCACAGATTCATAGTGATATTATTTCTCCCCAGACGGAGACTGAGCCGAACGACGTTGATACAGTTGATGGCACGCAGTTTTGTTGGCACACTGGATATTCTTGAATGTGATTGCATGGGAACCATTTGGCGTGAAAACTGCATTTCTGATGCCTGCTTCTTGAAAAATCTATACAACGGTATATTGCAATGCACGAGTAGAACGATTTCAAACATTTTAAACAAACGCCGAGCCTCCTTTAAAATGGTCAAAATATCTGCTTGTAATTTGCATCCAAATTCCAGAGTATTCAAATTTCTAAAATAGTGGATGCCCATTTGGCACACTTGGACGATTTCCGCTCAAAACCATAGTCCTATCATTATGTAGCCTCGTAATGGTCTAACTTAGAGTTCGTTATGGCATATGATGGCTATAATGCCATGCACTTCACTGTGCGACCATGGAAAACGATCGCCGAGGGATAATATTCTAGTGGCTATGTTGAAGTGTGTGAGATTGAGCTTAACAGTGCAGATTTGGCCCTAAGATGAACTGACTGTTTATGAAGGACTCAAATTGGAAGGCCGGTTATTGCCTCCCCCAAGTCTTCCGCGTGTCTCTCCAGTATTTTTATTTATTAAAAGCCAGATGGAGTCCGTATAGATGTCTGGGACGACAAGTAGGTTGGGATTTGGAGGCGAGTGCAAAAATCCGGGCTCCATCACGACTAATGGCCCACACCGCAGGTCTCTCGGAGTCCCACAGGACATTCTTTCCCCTCGGGCAATCCGTCCATCCTCTACAAATCCCATTACAGGACTCAGCTCTGCAAAGCTGGACGTCCCCTGTCTTTTTTCCTCCCTATCGTCTGTTTTTTTTTGACGCCTGCATATACTTTTTTTTGGTCTCTCACAGCAATATAGGGTAGGGGTGGGCACAATTTAGCTTCATAAAAATTGTGCACGTAGCTCCCATTTTGTAGTGTGGCACATAGAGTGCATCGTCATGGGAGGAGAAAGGTAAGGGGGAAAAGTTGTCTGGTGGCAAAATGGTTTGGAGGGCTAGGCGGGGCAAGAGGCGCAGAGCATGAGAGCCAGAATGGGATGCGGGATTAAAACAATGGCGGGGCGCATTACCGCTTGCTTCCATTTGTGCGGCTCGGCGACGCCTCTAACGAAGCAAATGGGCCGTCCATTTGCCCATTTGCTAGATTCCCCCGTCCAAAATCTCCTCCAGGAAGCACTTTCTGCTGAAGGCGCCTCAGAGCCTGAAATGGGCAAAAAGGGGGGGGGGGGNGGGGGGGGGGGGGGAAAGGGAATTCGCCCCTCTAACCCTTTCCACACATTTTGGCCAACTCGCGCTTTATTTCCGGTAGAATGCTAGCATCACAAACCTATAGTCAAATGCTGGGATCTTATTTCGAAGCTGGTAATTATTTTTTTCCACAAAAAGAGTGGAATGATGATGACTCGTCTTGACGTCAGCTTGATTAGTCAGGTCACCTAAAAGGTTGGACTATTAATATTACTTGCACTTACCAAAATGGGACGCACAGTAGCCTACAGTACATTGAATATATAATTGACGGAAATGCTGTATATAAAGTGTAAAATTCGTTTCGATATATTGACGTTTGTTAGAATAAAATCTGAGAGTCACCTTTATTTTCCTGCAATAACATAACTCTGAATAATAAATGAGCAGATGACAAATAGTGCAATCATGCCTGGTGTTAGTGTGTACCAAGGATTCATGGAAGCCACTTGTTTTCGTAAGAAAATTTGCATATTGATGATAAAGCTTAATCAGATCGGCCTATAAAACATCTGATTGCAAATATTTCATATCGGATGGTAGCCTACTACCAGCAGATGACCTAGTAAGTTACAGTAGTTTTTTAATGACCCTGAAACGTGTAACGTTGCATCATATATATATATTTCTATTTTAATTGCGTACACGTCACATTGTATTGTATAAATAGCATCAAGTGCCCCCATTATGTTAATATAGGTTCAAGGCAATCACTGCGACCATTAATCACTTGAATCCAAGCTTCAATCAACCCTGTATCACCCAGTTGTTCTTATTACTGTACACACCTACAAATATGTAGGTTATGTATATACAGAGAAACTGCGTGCCATCAACGTACTGTATCCAATCTTACTGTATAATCTTTCCATTACTTATAACCTATATATAGGTGTACAGCAAAGTCTCAAAAGCGCACAGTGCTTAATTCATTCATTTACATCATACTATACGTACAGAAGAACATTATATCACAGTTTCAACTCACAGTCAGTGCACTGTCAATGAATTTACACTGGGAAAAGTTCCAGGAAAGTATCGTGCAAATCCGCCCATTCCCCAAATGAATTAGCGCTGTATTTGACTGCACATTGTTTTTTCTAAAAGGAATTTGGGAGGGGATGACTGCTACTGCTCCTTACTCAGTTGTCTGCTCACCATAAAGAAGCCCTAAACGTACCTCATCATCTTTCAAGTACAGCAGACGGCTTCCATCCATTAGTGGATGACCGTATCAAAGGAAGCTCGTGTCGCTTAAAGCCTACAACACCTCTCAAAGCTTAGAGGGGGAGGAATGAAGTTGGTGGTGGCAAGGGACGGAGATGAGGGAGCAGGGGGAGGAGGGAAGGGATAGTCATCATGCACCATCCACACAAGATAATCCCAGGCATTTTCTTCCCAACATGAGCTCCCTCTGGCGATCCCCCTCCTCTTTCCCACCTCCTCCTATGCAGCATCCACGCCTCAAACCTCCACCTCTCTCTGCTTGAATAATGGATGGATTTTGGCGAGCTCTCGAGAGCACAAATCCCGGATTACCTACCAAATTCCTGGATTGCGTTACTCAGGAGCTTTTACCTGGGATGGGCAACGGTTGGGTTCAACCTCGCTCTGCAGCCTCTTGTCCGACCAACCATAACACACATAATATGCCAAGCTTCTTACAGCACTGCACGCAAAGAGAAAGAGAGTGGCTCCGAATAGGGGGAAAATCTGGAATACTGTAGACTTCACACGATATTATACGGTGCCCGGTATATAAATGTTGATCCCGGCTTTGTAATTCACAGGAAATTTCATGCAGTGTCTGGAAAGGTAAGCTGTAGGTGTGCATAGGCTGAATGGGCAACCGAGCATGAATATATGACGCCACAACATTCAACTCGCAGTTATAATAATAATAATAATAATAATAATAATAATAATAATAATAATAATAATAATAATAATAATAATAATCTTTTACGAAGAAAATAATTGGCTACGCTTTCATATCGGGAGACCCCGCACTGTGACCTCCTTTCCTGTATAGGCTTGTATCTGCTGAATGATAGGCGTGTATCCGCTGAAGAATAGAGGTGTATCCGCTGAAGGGTGTAGGTGTGTATCCACCCGGAAGAGATGTTAGGTCACGGGGTATCTTGGTACAGCGTGCCCCTACCCCTGCCAGATTCGATTTCCGAACATAATAAATAATAAAAACTCAGGCTGAACAGACAACCACTGCGATTCCGAAGCAGGGCTGCATATTAGCCCAAAAAATGTTGCTAATTAATATTGTTTTGCACCCAAATATCCACTCGAGTAGGCAATGTTTGTTGTGTGTGGCATCCGTGAAATGCTAACTTGCGGTGGGTCAAAGTGTAGGCAGAAGGCGGTTAGCACGATCCCCCGATTTGATCTTGAGCGGATTGGAAAAGAGGTGGAAGTGTATGGTGCTGTGGTATAGTGTGGTGGGGAGCCATCATGGGGTTTGGGGGGTTCCTGTATATTCTGCGGGTTCCCTTTGGCTTCCCGCCCGATTCAATGAGAGGCCAGTTGGGCGTGAAAGAGCGGCGTGTCACACGCGGACAAAAGAAGGCAGACCTCTTCCCTTTTTCCACCGACCATCTTTTGGAAGCCCTCCCTCCCCTCCCTATACCCAAACCCCTCTTTCTTCAGACTACCAAGCAAGGAGGGATTCTTCCTTCCTTTTTCCCTCCCCGCTCAAATGCTGCCGACACAGCTTGTCTCTCCTTTTCTTCGAAACTTGCACTTCCAATTACTTCTCTTCGGTATCAAGACAAAAGGCAACAGCACACTTTCACCCACTGTTGCCACCACCTCCTCCATACAGGTCCTTCTGAGGTACTAGTAGGCGAGTCATCAGACCATGTTGGGGTGTCAGCTGACCATGTTGGAGAGTCATCTGACAATGTTGGCGAGTCAACTTACATTGTTCTCAAGTGCGAGTATGGCCATTTGAAGCTTCACCATCAGTCGTGGTTGATGCTGCAGCTTCAGTGCTTAATGATCGAGCTAATCCACAAGCTTTACCGCCGAGTAGTTAATAAGTTAATGCTTGGAAAAAGTGCGAAATAAATTGAAGTTAGTGGCCCAAAAAAGGAAAAAAAAATGAAGATGAAAAGATGGCGTGGGTTGATTCCCCGTCCATGGAAGGGTCATCTGAAGCTTATAGTCGGCAGAAGCAGCCTCTGCAGCAGGTTTTAATCTGGGCGAAGAGGGAAGTTAATCTCAAGTCGAGGTGGGGAGGTAAGCAATCAGTGGGGACGGGTTCGATCAAAACGCCACTCTGCTGTGATTGGGAGCTTGCAGAACTGGGATGGGTGGGTGGGTTAGGGTGGGAGCTTTTGAGTTGTGTCATCGGAAGCGGACAATGCTGGCGAGACGGATCCCGGTCCCGCGCCCATTCAGCCTCTTTTCCGACGAGATGAACAGGCTTGGAAAAAGGAATAGATTTTCTCCACAGGGGGGAACGGATGATAGGATGACGGGGGGTGTAGAGAGATAGAGAAAGAGCTTTTTGATTGCACCAGAAGCGAGGATGGAGATGTGCTTCTAACGTGAGTTAGCCGACAAGTTGAGGACTGTAGGTCAGAATGTTGTCTCATCATGACAAAATATATTTGTTTGTATCAGCGTGCGCTTGTACCGTGGGAGCGGCTAATACAAACAAAATATAGGTTAGGTTAGGTTAGGTTAGGTTAGGTTAGGTTAGGTTAGTAAGACGTCTTACTAACCTAACCTATAACCTAACCTAATCTAACCTAACCTAACCTAACCTAACCCATTTTCAGACAATGATAGTTCTGAAACTTCGACTCTACTATAGTAAATCGAATATTATGTGCGAGGAGTGTAATTTTTGAGTCACCTTTAGGACCGGTCGTGCAACAGGCGTGTTTTGTATACCAGGGGACGACTAATCCACGGGAGTAAATTAGGGAGTAGTGGTTTGGCCCCCTGCTGGACAATTTGTGCTTCTGGATGGTTGGAGCCTCTCTTGACCTCAGCTGGGGACAGGCAGGGAGCTGAGCGGATTAGCAGTGCGCAAACAGTTTGCACAGCAGCCCTGGGATTAGCTCCAGGAGAAAAGCAATGGGGACACAGTGGTGGTATAGAGGGAGAGAGAGAGAAAAAAATGTGTCCTCTTTCTACCCATCTTTGGTTCTGAAGATTGGGAAAGGAAATATGCAAGGTCTCGGTTTGAGGTCGGCGAAAAAGACAAGAGAATCCGGAGCTGATTAGAGGCGTGAAATGGGAGGCCCAATCAAGCCTCCTCATTTCTCTCCATTTTCCGGGGGCGCGGCCAATCCAGGAGCTGCATAATGAAGGCCCGGATCTGATTTCTCTCTATCTCTCTCTCCCTTACCTGATGCCAGTCGGCAACCAGGTAGAGGGGGGAGGCTCATTACCCCCCACTATCCTGTCCCCCTCCACACCCCTCATCCGGCCTTTTAATTAACTTGCTTAACGGCCTCAGGGAAAGGGAGGATATAGGTGGGGAGGGGGGGGACAGGTTGGTGGGTGGGGAGGAATAGGTTTGGGAGTCTAACATGACTCACATTGTTACATTTTTGTAGCATCTCGGGTAGCATGACACGTGAGATTTTTTCGACTTATTTGCCTGCCACCTGACACCCAGGAAATGACGCGCGTGTTAGCTGGTGGATGGGGTAAAAAAAAAATGGGTGATTTGTTGGCTTTCAACTGGCTCCAATTATTGGAACCACATTGCTTGGTGCATTAGTGGAAACGCGGGGCACAGGTGTGAAAGGTATTGATTTGTCATGAAAGCGTTAAATGGAATTACCTGATCCACACCATTTTTGGAGGGGAATAATGCAGTGTACCGCAGCTACACATATCTTACACATATATGCCATCCTTAAATTGTCGCATGTTTGAAGAACGTTACCACTGTCAATTTCATGATTAAAGGTACCGGTGTCGACATAATGCATGGGAGTAATGAAGTTTGGGGCCGTTGTGCCTTTAAAAAAAAAGCGATTCATCGAGGTGGGGTTGGGTGTAAGCAATCGGTGCGGAATGATGCACTTAGCCAGGCATCAGTGTTAGAGGGAGTCCATGTGGAAGAAGCAAGTCCCCTTATAATCTTTGGGGGAGAGAAAGCGATACCTGGTCCAAAAAGAGACCCCCCTAGGCGCCATACCTGCTGGCCCCGGCGGAAAAGATAGATAGAGGGTCCCGCCCATGGTCCTAATTGACCCCAACGCTGGTCTTTGTTTCTTACTCCCCATCCATCTGCCTCCGGGCAACAAAAGGGGGGAGGATCCGACCCACCGACCGACAGAACCGACCGTCCGTCCGTTCGTCCGTCACTCCAACAGGCCATCCATCTCTCTGTCCGTCCATCCATCCATTTCGCCCATCGGACCTGCATAAATCAGGTACGCCACCCGACTAATTCGGCCTCTTTTTATGTCATACATCGTGGCTGCATGTGGTCCCTAGTCGGCATATACTGGGTGGCCCTCATAAAAATTATGGCATGTCTGGTACACCGTTTTTGACGTGGGTGTACGGTGGGTACAGCCATGTCGAAAAATGGTAAACTCGATAAGCAACCTGGGGCAAAGTTGCCATTAGGGATATATGCGATGGAAAATGAAGAGATGGGCGTTTTTCTCCCCCATTTTTTTCCTCCTCCCCAGTAATCAAGTCTGTGGTAATGAAACCGAGGGGATGATGGGGAAAAAAGGGGGGAGGCAGGATGGGGTGGGGGGTAGGTCTCATCTGTTGAATGACTTTTCAGAGAAAAGAGAGAGGGGCATGGATGAAGGGCGAGCAGATGGGTGGAGATGGCTTTATGATGTCATAATGTTGCATTGGCCACTCTGGGAACACCGATGATTCTTTCACGCCGGTTCTAAATCCAATTAATACCAGGATGGCCACTTGGATCCCCCCCCCAAATTGCATTTTCACCTTACTGCTGTTGGTCTTTGGCCTGAATGTTCGGGTTCTGGTCCAAAGTGTGCGGGATGGCCAAATTTGCTGGTCCATTAAGGAAGCACAGGGTTGGATGAAAAGGGGGATTCCCGAATCGTATCTCCGATCTCATCGGTCAGGAATAATGGGAAGCTGTCCTCTGAAAAGTGGCCCCTTCCTATCTCAATCACCTTTTTCCATGAGGCCCGTTTATCGGTGCTGCAGCCACATGTGAGGTTCCAAGAAATCGTTATCCGCAGCCGGTACTATACAGTGCTTGATGGTCTGGTGGCGGTGGATATTTACAAGCACCAACGCCCCAGTCAGCTAGCAAGCAGGCTATTCAATATAATCAAGAGGGTCGGATTGGCGCATGTTCCGAAAAATTCCGGCTTAGATTCTCCTGGCTTAATTAATCACACTTAGTTGTCAATGATTACGCTTGATGGTCCGTGTCAGCTGGCACGCGCACTGAATCTTTCATGCCCGTTTTGCCTGCCACACCCTTGCTTATTCCACCTCATCCAGACAGTCAACTGGATTTTAATTGCGCTCACATGACCCCCTCCCTGCCACCCTCTCATCACTGAATTATTTAACGACATATCCGCCAACCAAACTTCGGGGCTGGATGCACGATGATCAGCACCTAAATGCATTTTCGGATATGTGTTAACTGCACTTTATTGTGGTTGCACATATGTAACGCTTGGCGTTAGCTAGGCATATAGTACTGTATAGTACATCATTTATGTTTTTATAAAGTGAACATGTGGGCATGTGGTGAGAAATATTTTTTACATACTATGTCTGTTTTGGTAATACATTGTAATTTTTATTCAGTTAATTTCCATACAATGCAATTACACAATTGAATAAGGACCAAAGTCAGCAGGGTATGATTATTATAAAAATAGTGGCTGTATGTAGAATTATTTTGAATAAAAACTAAATTAGTTTCTGACACTTCACACTCATTAGGCCTA
This sequence comes from Catajapyx aquilonaris, assembly GCA_000934665.2. NCBI lineage: Eukaryota > Metazoa > Arthropoda > Diplura > Dicellurata > Japygidae > Catajapyx > Catajapyx aquilonaris. The sequence continues at coordinate 11,119 of KZ539338.1, forward strand.
ATGAAGGAATCATTTTAACAAGTGGTTGAATTTATGCCGAGTTTTTTTAAAACGTTTTAAACCCAACTTACCTTCCATCTGCTCTATATTAGGTTATTCATTTGTATAAGTCGACGTTACATGCAGTAATCAGTTGATTGCCCAGCTCTTGACGGCCCAAAATATGACCTTAGTTTAGAACCACAAGTTAAAAATGAAATCTCATATATAGCCTGATGGCGTGCACATTCCGGAGCGACCTCCAGCAGCGTTTCCTATGTATACGCATATGAGTTGTGGAAAAAAAAAGTCGGATGACATTTCCTGCTCCATTTTGCTACAACTGTCAAAATGTTCGCAGCTTTTGAATTCCCCACCGAGAAAGGATGGAAAAATCCGGCACGTGAGAGAAATGGTTGAACAAGCAAATGGCGTCCCAGAACACCCAGGCACAGCTCCCGGCATGCATTGGAAACGAGCCTGGCCTCCCGCGCCATGAATCCAAAACCAGTGTCCGAAGCAGCCAATCAAAAAAGCTCTTCCCTATATCTACTTGGGTCGTGGGAGGGGAGAGAAAGGGAGAGAAAAAGAGAGAGAAAAAAATATAGAATCCCGAGACGTTCATCTCTAGGGTTTTGCAGAAATGCATGAAGGGAAACTGCTGTCACCCACAATCATACCAGCTGATGGCTTCTCTATAGTTCGTGCCGAAATGCCAAATAGTATATGGTGAACGCACCTGTTGGATACTGTATGTATACACAATATAGTCAATAACTATGAAGAATGAAGAGTCAGGGACGAACTGGGCAAATCTTTATGGAACCGATAGTGCTGCATGTCGTATTGTCATAAGGTCACCATGTCAGGGGCAGAAAATTAATATTTATTTGTTATTGAAATATTTTAAAATTAAGTACAGTATTTGAATGAATTTTTCTGTAATTTTGGTCATTCGTCCACTTTAATTCGTTAGGTAACAGTGTCGCAAATACTGTTGGCTGAAATCACATTTTTATGAGCATATCAGTTTAATATTTAGTGCGTGGCTTGCTAGAATTCATCCACTGTGTTTTTCGTTTTTTAAAAACCAACATGGCATGTAGTGCCGAACAGGGCTGGAAGTTAAATGAGGCTCTTTTAAAAATCATGGTCTCGTGACTATATGACAAGTTGTGACGTATGGTTCGTAAAGGGGCGCCATTTCATGCTGACCGGATGACAAACGCCGTCACGTACGCATAATTACAGTGGCAGATCCTCCTCGTCCATGCATTTTGGCCTCTACCATGTGGTAGTTAGGAGCCTAATCACAGGCGACTAAACATGGCGTGGAAAGAAGAAAGGAAAGGCCTTAGAGCCTCCCCAAAAAATCCCTTGCGAGACTATGAACCGCGCCCTTTGTTTCCCCGCCCTGAAATTAATTAATAAAACAACGCCGCTAATTTGTTGGATTGCTTTACTTGGTAAGTTCTTGAGGGTCGTCTGTTGGCTGGTAGAGGGGCGGGGGCGGTTGAGTCTGATGAGGTCCAAAACAGACAGGTTTCGTGCTGGCGACTCGGGGCGACTTCATTTTAGGCTAATTGCAGCTGTATCGGGCGCAATGGCCGACATCCGTCTCAAGCGGGTGCTGCTTGTAAAAGTCAACTGCCACCCTAAATCTGGGCTTTAATATGACAGCATTTGCGTGACCTTAGGACGCAAACGCCCCGTTCACTTTTCTCGACTGGGGATCACATCGGGTGGGGTTTTAAGTCTCAAGTTGGGGGAAGACCAATTTAGGTACAAGGTACTATATATGCTGACACATACTAGCGAGTGGGTCGCAACTTACGTGTAACTGGTGTACATGTCAGGAAATAAGTGCATGTAACCAGCTCGTAATTGTCAGTAACCCATCTGTAACCAGTATACGAGAAGTTACTCTGATGCTGTATTTTTTGGGCTATGTTGTGGTCCATTACATGCTTGACATTACTCAGGATTTGCAACCGGCATGCGAACAACATTACACGTTACCAGTTTGTCAGTCTCAACAATATTTAGTAAGACTGTGCATTTGCAATGGACTTAGTTGTTAATTTCAATTTAATGCAACTCTTAATTTTGCTATGAAACAGTAAAATGGGGCAGATGTATTGAAACAGAAAATGTCATGCTTATATACATACAGTACTATCGGGTTCAATTAGTTCCGGCCACTTTATCCTGGTCTTGAAGCAACCCTTCGCACAGGCCCCACGGTGAGGAGGTGTGTGTGTGAAGGGTTGCTTCATGACCAGGATAAAGTGGCCGGAACTAATTGAACTCGATAGTACAGTACATGGAATTCCCACATTGTATAGCATATAGACTGTATACTATTCAGCATATGTGCAGCTTAAAACGGAATAGTATATAATGATTTCCCTGCTTAGCTATAAGATTTCAGTAATCAAGTACACAGCATGTACTGTACTGTATACCACCAGCAACGGATAAGGCGGTTAATATGGTCCCCGTGCAGCTTCGTTGCACAAATTAGTGCGTGCAAATTCGTTTGTTGTTGATTCGAGCATATAGTTTCGTCTCGAATGACAATCCCCCTTAGGCATCTATTTATATATTGTGGAATGGATTTGGGAGGAGGGTATGGTGTGGGTAGGTCTGATGGAGAGAGAGAGAGAGAGTTTCCGCTTCCTTTAATTAAAATGCGGTCCCAACTCTAATTACGAAAGAGGAGCACTTAGCCCGAGTCAAGCGTATTAATTTCTCCGGGAAGAGAAGGAAGCCCGGGCTTATTCTAATTAACCCGACTAAGCTTTGATAATAAGGCCAACCCTTGGACTCTGACCTCATCTGGGGTTTGACTCAGATTGAACAAGCCCTCCTAAGGCATACCTGCAGCTGCTGTCTCATTCACTTCAATATCACCTTTCAGCTCATTCTTTTGTAATCCACTGCTCATTTGCATCTGGTCTGTCCGCCGTGGGTTTCCGACGTGGAGCCACCGTACGACACACAGTCGGAAGCGTGGTCGGAAGATTGGGTGGGTGGTGGGTGAGGGTTTGAAACATGGGGAGAGAGATTGGAGGGGGAAGCCATCTGTGGAGGGTTGGCTCACCCTGTACCCAGAGGGTGCGTGGATGCTGCGAGAGATGGAGCAGGAATGGGCAGGGTTGAGAGCTGGGTTCGGGTTGTTGGGAACAGAGGACGCGTGGGGCACCTCCGGAACAAAGCGGCTATATATCAGGGTAGCTGTTGGCAAATTACTAGTTGACTAGTTGTTACATTAATTTCTACCTCTTGGTTTACTTGAATTACTTGCTGGGGATAGGCAGGTGTTAATTGATTTTTGATCGCGGAGAGTGAACAAGGGCTTATTACAGCATTGTCCTGTGCGAAATATTAGACTACCAGAGAATGTTTGCTGCTTATACCGTAAGTCTCCTTGATACAATAAATATAATCATGAGTTATGCAAACATAAGCAGTCTCCCAAAAATTACGAATTTAAAAAAACCTGCAGTGGCAATGGTTATACCCTACACCACCATGATAGGCCTACGCGTTTGGTCGAAACCTGTTTGGAAGATATTCAAGATAATAATCAGTCGGGTCATCAAAAAAGGCAAATTTATCGGATATAACCTATATACGTTGATCTGTCTACTTACAAGAGCCGATTATGTTCCCATTTTCGTGTGCAGTAATGATTTGGTACCGAAAATGACCTGTAAATCCTACTGGAAGGAATAAAGTGATGCATAGTTTTAAACAGATTCATACTATCTTTCTCATGAATAATCCTATTTTGTTAGATCTGAAAGAAAAACTTAATGCTACTTTTCAAACTCAATTTTTCGAATTTGCCATATTTGGTCAATTTTAATAAATTTATTGAATGAGAATTTTCCCAATTTTCGCACCATATGAATATCTATCATTTGATAGACATTCTTATGGTGCAAAATCCAAAAATATGAAAATTGTCCAAATTTGAAATATTCCAAAAGTTGAGTTTAATTTATGAAGGACAGCATGATATACGTACATAAGACGCATCGACTTCAGTTTGCAACATTATTTATTGTGATGGTGTTTAGATTATAGGAAGAAGTTAAAATATTACCTTTGGACACATTTTTAAAGTTCATTTCAGAGCATATAATTATATACCAGTTAGCATATGTATACCACTAAAACAACTGACATAATAATGGTCTAATTGTAGAAGTCTTGACAAGTCTTTCGGCTACATACTTCACACCTCTTTTTATCTGGAGGGAAACACTGACCAAATGGGCATTGCAGGAGATATGCGTTCTTATTCTCACACTTTATGTATCCTCGACAGTCGTATGGATACGAGTACAATCCTGGTCCATAGTCACACATGTGGTCATACCGTTTTTCTCGGTTCACGGCATTTATCCCTGTACAGACACATGTCATTAATTTATGGGTGTATGAAAATAATGCTCATATTACTAATGTCATTTACCTGCAGTACACAAGGCCAAAATAGTTGCCGTCAGCAAGATGTGGTAGTTCATTTTGTTCCACGCACCTTTCTCCCCTAGACTTCTCTCCACAACGACTGAGTTATGAAAAAATATAACTTGCCGTGACCGTCTGGAGACATGTAGATTCTCGTCATAAAATTGTAAATTCAATAGCTCTTCTGCTACTTAAAAAGCAGCAGGGAAAATATGTTCATGATGATATCTTCACACATAGCAGAAAGCTTTGACGAGTGCTAAGAAATATATTATTCGATTTGTTATGTTAATGCACACGTGTGACGTAGTTTTCTTCGGCACGTTTAAACGTTTAGCACATAATGTTGCATGCATAATATAATTAAGGTACTAACGTCAAAACTACTTTCTACGTAGACTCAGTGTAGTATCTTATTTCACTGTTCTTTTCCGTTTCTATTAACATTTATTGTATATTGAAAAATGCATTTCATCATACAATTAATTGTATAGAAATACATGGTTTGCCTGGTTCCAAGAACGTAACTGCGCTCTTCCTTTACGACATAATACTCTGGTCCTTTCCCGCCTCTTTAGCGCTGATCGGCTGCTTCTGACGCTCTCTGGTGCCCAAATGATGCACCGACGCGACGCGGCCCTTGTATTTTACCATGACGTCGATAGCACTCGTAAACACCTTGTGTAAGGCCAGTACACTACAAAAGGTGGGTACATTGCTTACTGAAATTCGGTTGATGTCAAAGTCTTTTATAGTTAGCATTTCAAAATCATCGCTTGGACTCTCTATCGTAGGCCTAAAGCATATTGCCTATCACGGCTATTTACTTCGATGCCGTATGTCGGCCATGTGTCAACGTAACACAATATTCTGGCATGGGGACACATTTCCGAAATACTCGTAATTCGATGTTTGGCCATCTAATAGGTCATTGCGTTGAGGCCGATGTACCATCGATTGCAAATAGGTTCCGGCCACTTTATCTTGGTCTTGAAGCAACCCTTCACACACACACACACACACATCTCTTCACCGTGGGGCATGTGCGTAGGGTTTCTTCAAGACCAGGATAAAGTGGCCGAAACTATTTGCAGCCGATTGTACGTTATCAGTAGCCTATAGCCAAAATTTCAGGTCGGAAAATCGAGGCTGAAATAACAAGTACTGTACCGGTAGGCCTATACAGTAAGAAAGGATTTGTATATACATGCCATGTTTTGTCATGTCCATAACATTGTCTCATTCCTTGAATTTTCCGACTTGAAACTTTGGCTTCTAACATTACTATCAGCAGCTATCAGTGAGTGTCAATACAGCCCAACAATATGGTCCCATCGAAAATGTGTCCCCCATGCCTGCATTTTGACACGGGATCAAAGTAAACTTTGCGCATTTCTGGTCATATACTATTGTAGTTTTATGATTAAGGATAATATTATGCAAGATACCGTATACGACTAGCTGTGTAAGATGTTTACTTACCATTTATTTATTTTATTTTATTTTACCCCATTGCATTGGGAGAATCGACGCTCCATTAGGGGGGGGGGGGGTGGAATACCACCATTTCACAACTCCAGATTTTCTGTAATAATTTTCTTCACAGAAAGGAACATGGGGAAGGGAATAGGGATTTTTGGGGATGGGACACAGGTGCAAGTGCAATGACTCAAACTGGGTCATGTGCAGTCCCCCAGGCAAGCCCCCAGGAGGTTACAGGTTGCCTCGTTTCCAGACACCTCCTTGGTGCGGGTCAGAGACCATCCCGACGCAGGTGAAAGGGAACTCCCAGGACGGGATCGAACCTGGCCTTTCACTCACCAAGCCGAGTTACCATCTCGGCCACCACACCTTGACCACACCTCCCCATAAGATGCCAAGCCATGTCATTCAAATATCTCCTGGTATATGGTGAGAATTACACAAACTCATGTCTCGTGATATATGTGATTATACAGTTTTAGATAATTTGGGACATTTCAAACTACTTTTGTGTTACTTCGATTGTGTCATAATAATTAGATAGATTAGATATATTATTAATTTATTATTGATTTTCACCTCCTAATACATCACTGACCCTTCTGATGTCGTGATGGCTATTGTTGGACATGTTTTTGTTTTTTTGTTCGTTGTTGCCTTGTATGGGATTAACTTGCGTCTCCCTTTTCATCGCTGACGACCCTTTAATATCCTGATGAGGTGTTTGAGTTGTTGTTGTGAAGTACAAGACAGCCGTCAGCCATTGCTTTTTATGCCAGTTTTTCTGCCCACGAGAGAAATTGTAAGTGATTGGATTTGAAAGGCTACATCTAACGCAATACTTTACGGTTATAAAAGTACCGGTAACCGATTTCCTGTAAACAGTGTTCCTTCCTTGTTGGACCATAATGCTATATGACACATTATTACTTGTTGATGTAATGTTTTTTCCTCCTTTGTAAAAACGGAAGCGGTTGGGAAGACAACTAGACAATGCCTTCTTCTTACCATCATGCAGTGTTTGTTGGCATGTCTTTCTCAGTCTCATATCAGAAATGAAAGACCTCCAAAGACGAATTATCGTGCAGTCGGGATATAAACAAGAGCAGTTGAGATCCATTGTCTTACATTAATTTAACACCAGCATGGACGGCTCGGCGGTGACCAAATCAATCAGCTGCATTTGTTCAGACTGAGTATTCATTTGATACATTCATTATTTACAAGGTACTGCACATTCATGGACTTTGTATTTCTGTCATGGCAACGCTTTCTCTTCCAGGGATTGCACTAATGTAGGGGTGAGAAATGTCGAAAACCCAACCGTTTAAGACCGAAAGTAGGCTACACCACGATGAGCGTTTGCTTGTCCCTTAAACACATGCAACCAACCCCCTTGTTTACATGATGTGTATACATGTATGTATATTATCCCTGAAAGTCTGCACATTAAGCCCAGGAGAATATCCAACATGACAACATGCTTATATTTCATATCAGTCTACGTCGTTAATAGTTTGGTTTTCAAAATATATTACCTCTACAATTTAGATTTGCATTGGACATACAACTATCCTGGCGTGAGAGCGACCTGGAGTTCTGACTCACCGTTCATCAGTTGGGGCATGTAGAAAATAGATCAGGCCATTTTGTCTGTTTAGATGGGACATTGTTTAGAGTGTATACGGATAGTGCAATCGACCCTACAGTATACCTATGGAAAACAATTCTCACATACTTCTCTGACCAGAGTCTGGCAATCTACTCCTCGTGGTCTGACTTGAACAGTCCTCTCCAGCACGAAAAAGGCAGGCGCTGATAAAAATACAACAAGAGGAAGGAAAATGCAAATAAAAATGATATGCTGTAGTTTTTATTTGGCGATACAAGAAAATTTAATGACAACGTCGCTCACTGCTGCGACGTGTCATCGCCAGCAATTTCAGAATTAATATAATGGCTCTTCCATTGCTCATTTTTCCGGATCTTTATGGATGCTTCTCTCTGAAACTTTTATTTCTTGATTTTAGTGCATTTAGGGGTATATTTTTCCACCACCTAATCCTCCACTATTCATTTCTCCACCGCCCAATCCTCCACCATTCATTTCTCCACCGCCCAATCCTCCACCATTCATTTCTCCACCACCCAATCCTCCACCATTCATTTCTCCACCACCCAATCCTCCACTATTCATTTCTCCACCACCCAATCCTCCACCATTCATTTCTCCACCGCCCAATCCTCCACCATTCATTTCTCCAAGACCCAATGCTCCACTACCTATTCCTCCACCTGCACCATGGCTCCTGCCTCCACCTCTCTGACAGTGCTTGGTCCTACAGGGCTTCCTTGGCCTCCTTGGCCTTGTCCATGGCGGCCTCCTTGTCCTCCTTGTCCTCGGGCGCCACCAGGGATGGAGAGTTGTAGTTGTAGTTGGTTCCCTCCAAGGATGGCGAGGTGTCGTCGTTGTCGTTGTCGTTGGTTCCCTCCAAGGATGGCGAGGTGTTGTCGTTGTCGTTGTCGTTGGTTCCCTCCAAGGATGGTGAGGTGTTGTCGTTGTTGTTGTAGTCGTTGTTGTTGTTGAATCTGATGGACAACCTTTGCAATATACACATAGACGAATTTTCTGGTTGAAGCACATCCCGGGATGACACATCAAGTGAAGAGGCGTAGCGCCGGTGTCATAGCACAACACAAACACTCGGCAGTCGGAGGTATTGTCCTCCGGGTAGAGTCCTGGTGCCCTGCACTTCGGATTGTGGCGCTTCTGACGTGTATGGCCTTCAGAGAAACATAAACCAAAACTGTTACTTTCTTTATTTTATGTCACTATTACCATGCAGGTGAAGATGTGGCTGTACAGTATACATGAAGCTGTTCCTGTCATCCATAGGAGGAGGAATTAACCGAGGGGTATGGGCCTACTCACTCGACTGTATAAAGTGTACACGGGAGTACCAAATTCAAGGAGTACCTGGGAGTACCAAAGAGTACCTATGGAGTGCGAGGTGGTTCCCCTGGGGGTGCGAGCAAGGTGCACCTCTGGACTTAGTCTAACTATGAACTTACTCAATCGCCCCTGGTATAGGGGGTGGGACAAGGACCAACTGTCTTCAAAGGGGTGCGGAGGCACTAAAAGTAAGAACTTCTGCGCTGGCCTATAAGATTGTCTGCATTATACTGAGAATCACCCTGCACAGGTGTAAGTTTAATCGGTGCCCACAAGGATAACCCTATAGTAACTGTTATGTGTCAGTTATACCTGCATCTTAACAGCCAATTTTACCATACATTGCACCTTTATTAACGTGCAATATGTAGAGATTGCTCTTGATAAATGCTTTAAAATGCAATGTGGTACATCTAAACTAACCTCTGTAAGAGTTGCTTTTGTCCCATGTATATAAAAATATTTGTCCACTTCTGGTAATTTACATGTTAATTTGCACGTAACCTTTTGATGACATTTGACTACTTTTTCTGACAAAAAGTAGGCCTATACCAGATGCAAAAATAAAACACTCTATGCAGAGAGATCCTATGTCAATCTTAATTGCAGCTATACCTACCTGCATCGGCTAAAGCGACGGCTGACACCAGAACCACTAGAATCAGTCGACTCATTGTGGATGCTGGCAAATGCCCGTCTCGGTAAGTAGGAGTTTTCTTTATATACTGTTACACTTTTTTGCCTGGAGTTTTCAATGCAGGATTGACGTGGTGAGAGTAAATATTTATATAAGTTAGGGCTTCTCAATAGTACATTCTTTGATTCCATGATAGAATTTTTCTCAAATATATTTTTATCGTTGCCAACAAGGTATGCAAAATATGTCTACTCTACACACAATTTTTCGAAATGCGTAGGCTATACGTGGATAGCATTCATTATATTCAAATGCATATATACACACATTGGCGGTTTCTTAAGCGGCTGTTACATCACCTGGTAATCTGTAGAACTCCAGGTCAATCTCTCGCCAGGATACTCGATTGCCCAATGCTATATAAAATTATGGGGGAGAAATTGCAATGACAGAAACACACGTTCAGTATTTTACCTCTTCTACAGGTATTTAGGATACAGTAGCCCTCGGGATGTGCAAGATGTGCTGATATCAGCATCCACAATATCGTTACAAATAAGCCATTAACCTTGTAAGAAGTTGAATCTGCTGCAACATACAGGCCCTAAAAAGGCATAATTTTAGCATATACGAGGGTTGTTCAATAATTTATCTACCTGAGTATCAAAATGAATACCTTTATTGAAATCTTCCTAATCATTTTTCATCAAGGATAACAAGAGCAAGACACCACAAGTCATGGAAATTGATTCATTCCTATCTTTATATTGTGTTGCACAAAATGGTTCTGAGAAAGCACTCCCTTTGGTATTTCACATAGTTGGTGAATGATCATATGACCCCTTCGTATTTCTCTTTCCTACGTCAATAAGATGGAATTTTTTAGTACCTTCCGCAAAATAGTGACAGGTGCGACCGGGCCCTCTGATTGGTCCGCCTCATATTGTTACCGCCACCTTCCGATTGGCCCCAGCCCATTGTTACCTGGACGCATTGTTACCATGACGCATCCAATTGGCCCCGTTCCGAGCATGCGCAATGGGTGGAAGAACGCCAAAGTCGCTTGCTGGACGTCAATGATGACACATCTCCTCTCCCGTGAAGACCCCTCTACCCCTCCACCTTCCTCCACCCACGTCTTCACGGTGGCCTCACAACAGGGGAGGGGAAGAGGAGGGGGGAATGAACCGAAACAAACGGAACATAGGCTAAAGTTGTTTATCAGTGGTGCCAACTCCATGGACGTTTCTGAACAAAGGAAAATAATTTCAGTTATCTATAAACCAGGTCCTTCTTGTAGTGTAGCTTGCAGTTAGTTCCAAGCCTGGCATTTGAGGAGGCCAAATAAAGCGTAGCTACTGGAGGGGAGTCTAACCTGCGAGCTAATCCGGACGAGTCGTGTTTTACTCGTGCTCCTGAGTTACCTCTCCCCTTATTGACTATTAGAAGAACCCGAACCTAACAGAACTGGGATCCGCAGGGTTGGACAGGGAGACGCAGGTAGGGTGCCCGGGCCACAACGGGTCGGGGGGGGNGGGGGGGGGGGGGCGACACTTTCCGGTTAATCATCAGACATGTGAGGTTGCTTTGAGATGTCCTTTAATTACGTCCTCAGCAGGTACAATCACACGTACGTACACCAACCACACTGAGAGCCCCCTGAATCAATGTTCGTGCTCAAGGTCCTCGGCTTCGGGTCAGGTCCTCCTCTGGCCCCTGGCTGGTCCTTGGCTGGTCCTTCTGCTCTCTGCTCTCTCTGGGTATGTTTTTGGTCCCTCTCCAGGAAGCCCAGCTTCCTGGAGAGGTACCAAAAGCAAACCCTCTGGCTGCCTCTTCTCCGCGGCTTATATACCAGTACGGCTCCTTAGTCAGATTCTCCTCAGTTACACAGCATGACTATACCTACTGATACACATTTCCTGTCATCCTTTACACATGGTCATTCCATCCTTACTCATCCCCCCGTTACAAAGCCCAGGAGCATATCCAACATGACATGCTTATCTTTCATATCAGTCTATGTCGTTAATAGTTTGGGTTTCAAAATATTTCACCTCTACAATTTAGATTTGCATTGGACATACAACTATCCTGGCGTGAGAGTGACCTGGAGTTCTGACTCACCGTTCAGTTGGGACATGTAGAAAATAGATGGGACATTGTTTAGAGTGTATACGGATAGTGCAATCGACCCTGCAGTACCTATGGAAAACAGTTTTCACATACTTGTCTGACTAGAGTCTGACAAACTACTCGTGGTCTGACTTGAACAGTCATCTCCAGCACGAAAAAGGCAGGTGCTGATAAAAATTCCACAAGAAGAAGGAAAATGCAAAGAAAAATGATATGTTGTGGTTTTTATTTGGCGATACAAGATAATTTAATGACATTGTCGCTCACTGGTGCGACGTGTCATCACCAGTAATTTCGGAATTAATCTAATGGCTCCTCCATTGCTCATTTTTCCGGATCTTATGGGTGCTTCTCTCTGAAACTTTTACTTCGTGATGTTAGTGCATTTAGGGGTATATTTTTCCACCACCTAATCCTCCACTATTCATTTCTCCACCGCCCAATCCTCCACCATTCATTTCTCCAACACCCAATGCTCTTGCAGTTTTCCTTGGCCTCCTTGCAGCTTTCCTTGGCCTCCTTGCAGTTTTCCTTGGCCTCCTTGCGGTTTTCCTTGGCCTCCTTGCAGTTTTCCTTGGCCTCCTTGCGGTTTTCCTTGGCCTCCTTGCGGTTTT
>JYFJ02005376.1:0-25358 GCA_000934665.2 Catajapyx aquilonaris
CGCAGCCTTTTAGCCTTTTATTATTATTCGCTTCGTCCCCACCGCAACCCTCCTCCCTCCCTCCCTCCCTCCATCCTCCTGCCACCCACACCCAACCCAACACCGACGCTGGTGCATGTCGACACCCACACCATTGTTGAGGCACATCGCAACCATCTGTGATGCATTGTCGCGCACTCGACATTAGCCTTACACTCTCATTATACCTGAAACTGCAGTTGAAACACGATGTGTGCTCCAGCACACTCTTTGAATCCATCGCCACGTACGTCTCCAAATTTAAGCATTAAACTCTGTAACTTATTTTAAATGCGCGAAACAATTAATTTGAAACGAATATTATAGCTCATGCTGGAATGGCGTCATTAAATATCATACGACCGGCGGATTGTGAATGCTGTTTATCATATGACTTCAAATCGAATGGAAATCGTGCTGTGGGATATGTTGCATATTTTACAGTATTGAGGCACTTAACAAACTACCATGGAAAAAATGAAATGAAGTACTTAGCACCGATACGATTGAAGCCATACGAGTCGTCATATGTAAAGAAAGGCAACGAACATCGTATTTTGTATAGACTGCGGCTTGGTCGCATCAGAAATAATTTAGGAAATTCTACGATTATGTACAGTACAGGTATCCACCAAAGATGATCACAGATTTTATCTCGGTGAAATAGGTCCTTCGTATTATTTTCCAAAAATTGAAAAATTAGCCCAGGTAACTTTTGGCTAAAAGCGTCAATATATTTTCTATAATATTTGACTGTCTATGGTTACTTCTGCGTCACAGATCTGAAATATAAATACTCCAGCTAAAAATAACATCCTTGATATGTACGGTATCGGCTTTGATATAGTCATTACATGGGATAAAACGTCTCTCTCTCTCTCTGCAAGTTATTATGTAGATGAAGCGGTACCAATTCATTTAAAAACTAAGCGAGCAAAAGCCTCTCTTATTAGACTCTATCAAGAAATAAGATCGAGATATGGCTTCGCCCTCCTGCATGGATGACAAATGACCCGTCGAAAAGGTCGAGATGTCATATGCTATCCCTTGCTGTTAATAAGGGCCATTTTTTTAAATGGGGGAAAAAAACAATGATATAAACCGTGCCGATCATTTAATCCTCCAAAGGGTGGTCAATGTTGCGGAAAGCGTGGCCCGGAAATGGACTCGTTAAAAAAAAGAGAAAGAGTAATATTCCTGATGGGGGTATACTTTTGGGGCAGAAACGGGTGAGTCGAAGAGTCCATCCGATGACATCGCCAGATAAAAAAAATAACAAATTCAGGTGGATTAAAAGCGAACGAGGGAGAATGTTGCTGCTGGTTCTCTCGAAAGGGGACAGTGGCATATGCAGGCTTAGAATAAATTATCAACAAACGTTCACACAATTTTTATCATTTTTCATGTATGTATATTCGCATGAGTCTTCTGTAACGAGCCCAACAAAAATCACTCAAGTGCAGCAAAGTTTTAGTGCTGGACCATTGTTGATAAAACGTCATTCTTCTGCTGGTTACGCTCGTGAAATATTCTCTCCAGTTATTGCTATACTGAAAAACGTCCGTTATAGTTAGCGATTCTGCAACTATAGTACTAACTAATATACCCCAGATTTCAAAAGCAATTGCTTTAAATAGTGTTAAAAATCGCCAACAAAGACGGATATTTCAATTGCACATGTTTGGTATATTTGGCATTTCGGATTATTATTGCAACCTCCATGTATACATGATATATCGCACATGGAGCTTAGTCAGCTTACAATAATAATCCGAATTGCTGGAAGCTGATTCTCCATTAATTAATTTACCGGTATTACCTACTTCTTGTCATACATACAGCAGATACCATCATGTTGAATCCTTGCGCAGAAACCCAAGTTCTATATAGTTTCCAGTTGATGCACAATTATTATTCAGATCAGCACATGAAGCGCATGCTTCGTCCGTATGATAACATCAGGTGTTATTCCCCGTGACCGCGTATTTCCAAGATCAATTTTTGTAATCTTTCTGATTATATTATTGAGTCTATATAGTAGCATATGCGCTTCCGTTGCGGTGATGAGGCGGCTCCATACCGGCCATGCACACAGCACCCAGTCATATATATAAGCGATGGGACTCTATATATTATGTGCGTGGTGTTCCAAAAGCGACATGTGTTGAATCAAACTATCTGGAATTCCATCTCTGCTGCCCCGCGACACACTATCATTATATATAAAGGGAGGGGGAGACTTGCTGCTGGGGGAGAGCGATTCCTATTCCCCATCTTTCCGGTCCGAATGTAATTAAATTGCTGGCTCCTTCTGCCTCCAAAAGTTGCAGCCAGAAACAATATTCGCAACAGCACGATCTGATAATAATTTGGCATTGATGCAACCGGTCCTAAAATATATGACGGAGACGAAGAATCGAAAGAGCGTCGTCGGTGCAACATCACGTAAACCTGGTGGTTAGAGTCTTCAATATTAATGAGCGACAAACGAGGTCTTTCCTGAACCGGTGGGCGCATCGTGTTCCGGAGCCGAAAAGGTAAGAGGACGAAGAGGAATTTCAATTTCCGGGCTGTCGGAAAGGAGCCCTGGCATGATCCGGACCGATTACACCAGACTTTTTTCTTTTTTCTTTTTTAAGTTGGAAGGGGCGGTTATATGTCGGCAATGACGACCATCGGGACACCCATATTATGACGAGGAGTGTTCGATAAAGAGGCGGTCGCACGGACTGCCTATCCGGAATCCGGGACGGGGGCTGGGCCTCCATTGGACAGCCCCCCCGTCTCTCTGGCAAACTTCTGGGGACATGGACACGCCCCCCTCATTTCGCGCCCCCGCCCCGGATCCGCACCCGGCATCAGCGGCACCATGACCACCGCCTCTCCGGATCTGCACCACTACAGTGCACCCCCATCACTCGACATGATCACTCACTGCTGCTGTCCACCATCAGACACAGCACAACAAGGCTGCAACAACAATCGACCGGGATTCAACAAGACAGGATGCCTCACACAGGTCAGCCTATACCTCCATGTGTTTCTTACAAGACATGACGAGTGGTATACCATCATCATTGTTGATTGTTCGCAGGTCAGGCGGGGGTGAACCAGCTGGGAGGGGTGTTTGTGAACGGTCGTCCTCTGCCCGACTGTGTCCGGAGGAGGATCGTGGAGCTGGCCCTGATGGGGGTCAGGCCCTGCGACATCTCCAGGCAGCTGCTGGTGTCGCACGGATGCGTCTCCAAGATCCTCACCAGGTTCTACGAGACCGGCTCCATCAAGCCTGGATCCATCGGAGGAAGCAAAACCAAGGTAAATATACAGCACCGTCATGAAAGAATCGCTGCCGTCCAATTGTTATATATATACATGACGCACTAAAAGCGCTCGGGTTGAAGCGCTTCATATCCTTTTGACATCATGTAACCGCAGTTTGAAGCGCTCGCTCGGTTCATTTTGTCTTCTTCTCGTGTATTTGAATGACCGTATGTGTGTGTGGAAATGAGTCGTCACAAACAATGAGATGGGAAACAATGTCGTGGGAAAATATCGTAGGGGCGGTGGCGCCTGTCCCGCCCGGTCCCATCCTCCCCCCAGCAGGTGGCGACGCCGACGGTGGTAAAGCGCATCCTCCGGTACAAGCAGGAGAACCCTGGCCTCTTCGCCTGGGAGATCCGAGACAGGCTCTTAGCCCAAGGAATATGCCCTCCCCAGGCCATCCCCAGCGTCTCCTCCATCAACCGGATCCTCAGGAACAGCGGGGCATGGACGGACGCTGACCTCTCCTCCGCGGCTGCCGCAGCAGCCGCAGCCGCAGCCGCAGCCGCTGCAGCCGCCGCCGCATCCTCGCACCACCACCACCACCACCAGACCTCATCTGCTGCTTCTGGAGGCAACCACTCGACGGCCACCACTTCAACAGCGGATCCAGCCGCGGCTGCAGCAGCCGCCATTGCCGCCGCCGCCGCAGCAGCAGCAGCGTCCAACCGCACCAGTCCTTCCGGATCCAGCAACACCAACACCTCACCATCAGGTCTGTCACCTTCCAAAAGCTCATGGGGTGGGGGGAACTGTTGGCAGATGGTATAAATACTTCGCAGACACACCAGGTTCATTGTTGACCCGCACGTTAAATTCACTCACTCTATATATATAGCTAGACGAATGACTGTCAAAATTCCCTAAATGCCACCCTGCCTGGTATATGTCTCCCTCCCTGATGCGGCGGGTGACGTAAGATTGACATGCCAATATTACATTATACAGGTTTGGTCTCGATTTGAATGGATTCCGAGCTGTTTTTTTTTTTTTTTTTTTTTTTGNGCAATTCATCGCGGGATTCCCCCGCCGGGTATATACTGAAATATTCAGGCGGAGCAGGTGCTTCCTCCTTTTGGTTGTCTTGCTTCATCGGCTTCATTAGACAACCTCGCTCGCTTGTCCGTCTCCATTCACAATTTGGCTGCATGGCATGTGCTGATGCGTCACTTGGCGACGACTGATCCGGACGCAACAGTCCAAATGTCACGTCATTGGAGGACCCGATAATTGCAGGCTCTCTGCCATCATCGGGAAGGGTATCATTTTGAAACCACGCATCAGATCGGACCAACAAGATATGCTGTTACGTGACATGTCGGTTTTTTTTTTGTCATATCTTTCCGCCATGATGTTATAGCTCTCCGCTTTTGCACCAAAATGAGATCCTCGCGACAAGTGCTGGGAATTATCGCACATTCAGGGATATAGTCAGGGATAGTCTACAGGGAGGGATGGTGTCCTATATACGTACGAAACACTTGGCACAAGCCATTTATTGATTAAATTAAGAATATTATTTTATTTATTTAACATTACGTATATTACGCCATGGATGGTGCCCTAAATATAGTTACGTGCTAAGCTCCTAAGCCATTTTGCGGCTCATGGGAATACCAATTCAAAGAAATTCACTTATGCAATGTCGTCAAACACTCAAACTAATTGTCAATCAGCATGGTGGGACTTTCGTTGGCATCCCCCCCCAAAATTTTTTTTTAATAATAATCACATTTTTGTTCAGTTATTGCAAGAATAAGGGCATAGGTTTTACATCAAGCAAATATGAAAGTTTCCGATTAACCATAATTGAATTATAATGAGGCATTGCGAAAGAATTGTTTTCAATAAAAATATTGTCGTCCAGCAGTTTACAGTGAAAGACATGAAAAACCCTTATCCAATTTTGGCGATTTTGAGTCATTTATACCGTTCAAATTTTCGTATAAACTTACCTTCCCCCCTCCCTGCTCTTGTGAAGTCCATTTACTATTTTCCCCGAAAGACTCGTACGGAGCTATGAGGTCAGGATTTTCTGCCTTCACTGGCATGCGAACAAGTCAAAGATCAATTCTTTACCTTCCATTATATCGCATCAGACAAGCCGTCACAGTTCTCTGCGTATCAAAATGCAACCGACTAATTATTGGAATAATTATCCAAACTAAATTCTACCTTACTGCACACAATGCAGTTCGTAATGTCTTACTCATATAGTAAGACAGTAGTCCCACAAATGGACCAGCCTCTTTGTCATTGCCAGGTCACGACCACTCGGTCCAGCCAGATCACCATCACCACCACCACCACCACCACCAGTGTCTGCCCCAGGTGCACCACTACACCACCTCCCTGACCCCATCTTCCCTGGTCCATCGGGCCTTCCCCACCCCTACCTCTTCTCATTCGTTTCCCCCATCCGCATACTTCCCTGCGCCAGACAGGTTCGGATTCGCCTTCCCTGCATCCTCCGCATCTCACAGGTACTACCCACCACCTCCTCCTCCCCCTCCCCCACCACCACCCCCTCCTCCCCCACCCTCATCATCCCAAACCACTAATGGTTACTTCACCCTCCGCCTGACCCCATCCTCCCTCCCGTCCACGTCCTCCAAGCAGGACCCCTCCTCCGATGCACCCAAGTCACCAAGCAAGCCGTCTTCATCAGAGGCAGCTGCATCGCCCAAGCCATCAGCAACAAGCAACAAGCAGCGCAATCCATACTCAATCGAGGAGCTTCTCAAGAAGGACACAGGCCCCAAGAGACCTAGGAGGCTGCTTCCACCTGCCGCTGCATTCTACACTGGGTCGTCAGCCTTCCAGCCGGTCATCAATGCTGCCGCCTCCCAGCACCACCATCTCCTACCTGCAGCTGCTTCATGCTGCGGTGCCATCTCCCTGTTGACAGTCCCACATGAACAGGTCCAGCCCCCACAGCAGCCATCCTCCTCCGCTTCCTCCTCCTCATCCTCTGATGCATCCTCCCCCACACCCATATCTCTACCAACCAACAAAACTGCAGTAACCGTAGAGGAAAACCACTAGAACTTTTGAACCACTCACAACTGCTAGAATGTCAAGTCACGACAAGCATGGCAGGTTGGGATGCTACCCACATGGCAACTGACATCATTAATGGGGTCATAACCATCCAATCATGGAACCAGAAACTTCCATGGGCAGCCTCAGATTGACTGGAGGATGATATTCTATTAAAACCTTGCTTATGCAGACCACGCACAGACTTACAAGCTACAGTAACAACATACGAAACCTTGTGCTTGATGTCGGACTTCCCTACGTTAATGTTATAAAATCACTGGCAATTAACTGGCAAGTAAGCCTCTCTCATATGTAGAAAACCTTACACAATCATCTAATAATAATAATCTGTGACCAGCTGTTAAAAGAAAAAAAAACTTGGAAAGCAAGTGTAGATGTTGGAATTGTCGTGTTCCACATTGCACCTCAGAAAATATAACACCTATGATAACTGTGGTTATTGGCAAGGGCCATTTGATCCCACGTTGGGTTGGAGTACGGATGGCATTAAAATGGCGAGTCAGCTGCTCGTAATTACACACTGTGTAAAAACAGCCCTGAAGAAACATCAGGCGGTACAATGAAAGAAATTATGGAATGAGTGGTAATTAGGACAATCTGATCCATTTTGTAAGATGCGGCAAACATTTGTGTCCCATCACAGGTAAGAACGGTTTTAGCACCCATTTACACAAATTCACGCCGCTTTGTACACATGCTGTTTGTGGCATTTCAGGTTGTGACATCACTTTGGTTTTTGTGGTAGTGAAAAGTTTAACTGCAATAACAAGGTGTTTTCATTTATGCAAATTGTGCATCAAATGCCAGTTCTAGTCTCGATGCGCTTTAAAACGTGGCACCTTCAGTGTAAAAAATATTGTATAAAAACTGCATGCAAATAAATATGTTTCTTAATAATTACCCGTTTTCTCTAGCACCATGTCATTACAGGGTCATTAGAAAAGGTGCCCCTCTCTCATGCTGGACCAGGTAGGGTAAAATGCTGTAAATAATGAAAATTATCCCTTGCTAAAGAAGTATCAAAATATATTTGCAATTGAGATTCAAGTACAAGAATAATA
Source organism: Catajapyx aquilonaris (assembly GCA_000934665.2). NCBI lineage: Eukaryota > Metazoa > Arthropoda > Diplura > Dicellurata > Japygidae > Catajapyx > Catajapyx aquilonaris. Next base: position 7,464 of record JYFJ02005376.1, read on the forward strand.
AATATGTATAAAACCAATATTATGTCCCATTGCTACGGAAGCATGTGCACCCCTTTCACCCAAGGCAGTAGTTGCTAATATTATTTGTTTTATGCACATTTGTAGTTTCAGTCAAGTTACAATTTTTTTTTAAACAAATAAAACATGTCAATACCACACTTACGCTATCTGGAATTGACATGATAATTATACACACTAGTCAAGTCAAATAAGCTAAATCAAAAGCTAGCCTGTCTATAAGTTACAAAATTCAGATCATAGTGAGATAGATTACAGGTTAACCCTGTCTCCTTCTAGTCACTTAATTCAAAGCTATTTAACTCTCCCCAATTCCGTCGAGGTGTATGCTGACAGCAACACCTTCTATTCGAACCGACCTTGGTCGTGGAGGGAAGAGGGGAGAATCAGACGCTACCACGAATGCTCAGAGAATACTGCGAGTCAATCAAAATTACCTGCCAAAAATTGTTGCAACTTATACACAACCTTGTTACTCTTGGACGGCCATTAAAATGAGAACCTACCACCATAAGTACCTTAAAATGCTTTTTAGAAAATGCCAACTTCCCTCAAGGGACTTCCCCATCCCAATTTCCTGTGCACTTCATGTACATGTTAGAGCTGGAAGTTCTGCACTGAGGAGGCATACTCTGCCCTGTAGGCAGAAGACTTTGACCTTCCTGTCCGCTGGGAGAACTCGGAGAATCTGTCAGCCTCTGGCTGCGGCATCAGAAGTACAGGTTGAAGGTTCAGGGACTTCCTCGAGCCGCTCAGGGAATGTGTGTCTGCCACGAATGCTCCATTTATCTCACCTGCAGGAGGTAGCACAAGGTCAGGGGAGTTCACAGAAATAAAAGAACTGGCTGGGACGTTACATCAGGGCAACTGAATGAGAAGTAGGACACACGCAAGAGTCGTGGCAATATCTGTCATGCGATTCCTGTGCATTACAATGCAATCCTTGCCCTTTCATCAGTCAGGAGCACACATGTAGGTGAGGTTCTTACCCTTGTAAAGTGATCCATTGAACCTGGGAGATGGTGGCAGAGATGCAGAGTTTCTCCCCATTGGGTTAGGATCAGGTTGCAGCCTCACATGCCTTCCAGCCAGCACAAAGGCCAGGGAGGAGAGGACGAGGGCATCCAGAAATCCTATTGCAGCCAAGATGTAAGCCCAGCGGACGCCACACAGGCCCAGGGAAAAGCGTCCTGCAAGAGGACCGCAAGTCCAGCGCACCTCTGCAGCATCCCAACCAGCCGGGAAGACCAAGAGGCCCACCAGCATGCACACAGCTGTAAAAATAAAACGGGTGGTCAGGAAATGAAAATGACTAATAATAAACTCATAATAAACTCCAGCTTGCCCCATGTGGACATTACAAAAACAAAAGGAACTCTACAAAAAAATTTGGGCTGTACTGTACAGTTTAACTGTCAATGCCTAACACTACACTGTTATTTTCCCAGTCCAAGTCCGACATAATGATAATGGTGCACTTGAATGGCTTTACAAAGTGCTCACTTTTTTTTTACACCAAGGCACACACTTTTATTCTTCATTTCAACAATAGCGACACAAATGAGGTGCGAGAAGGATACTGCTTTTTTCATACAATCCCCCCGTTTGTGAAAGTCACTGATAATAAAATAATTTGCCACGGAAATGTGGTACATGGCTGCATTGTTTAAAATGCTGCCTTAGGGGCAACTGTAAGTGAAAACCGCGCATTAGCCGAGGAAATTAAATGATATTCTGCACTGCATTGTGAGCCCACAGCATGAAATTATTTATTGCAATAAATTAGTAACTACAGCTCACACAGTATTAGAATTTAATACAGTGTGACAAAAAAAATAATACTTTTCTGAATTATGCACCTAAAATCATTTTACATATCAGATTGTGGCATAAAATTATGCTTCCTTCAATGGAAATTAATATCAGATCAAAATCCTTCAACATTTAAAACCAGAAAATAATGATACCTCCACTACATCTTGTTCGTGAATATGAACCGTGTTTTCTTCATGCAACAGCACAGATTTAGAGCACCACTCTCATAACACACACTGTACAAGAAGGAAGTTGTCAAGACCAGCAGCAAAATAATAGGGGAAGTGAGGAATCCCATAACTTTCTCTTTCCCATACCTCACTTTCCCTCCCGGACCATCCCTGTTTCTTTAATGTTTGTGGTCATCATGTTTACAACAGTTGAACAGCGTAACACCTGGCCTGTCTGGTATATACACACAAAAAATAAGGCGCCCACCAATGACCCACTTTATGCAGAGCCTCAGGGAGAATAAAAGAGGGAGGCTTGTAAACTGTTAGCTGTTGCCAAGAGAGAACAGTTATCCGGCATTCCATTCTCCCAAAAGGTCAACCTCTTCCACCCTATTCTTTGATGCACTTCCTTCCTCCCACCTGGTCTTTGCCTTGACTCAATTTTGCATTATCCTTGGCTCAAACTTTTTGCCTTGAACCTGCCTGTTGCCGATTTCTTTGTTTCAACGGGACCAATAAATGCCACACAGTCGTGCGCAATTAAACGGCAATTATCTTTGTCAAACACTTACCAGGCATGGCGACCCACATACTGCGTATTGTTGACTCTGGATATGACAGACTTCAAGGGTCGGCAGAAAAAAAAGTGTTATAGCCAAATGGCCTCTTTTGCAACAAATACATAACTGCTTTCCATATGCTTATAATGCACTCTACTTCATTTATTAATGAAACTATCCGCAATAATGCAAAATTAGCTCACCTGTAAATTATGCAGGACCCCCAAAAAAACTGTCATTTTCTTCTGCCATCTCCTTGTTGCTAAATATAGCAGAAAAATAATGATTTTCAGTAGCTTAGATGAGTGACAGATGCGAAAATCACCTCATCTCCACTATTCTCTGTCTTTCAGTGCTTGAGAAAGTTGAGTAATCAAAAAGAGCATTTTTCCCTCCGAGGGGCCAAAAAATGGTGTGTTATAGCCGAGGTGAGGTGAAAAATGAGTCTGTTACATCAACAGTAACAATACTCAAAATACAAAAAGCGGCGTTTACATGTGAGCGATTTTGATCAGCTATGAATCCAATTGTTTGATTCCTGCCACAACGATGACATCACTGATCAAATCGCTCACATGTAAACGCTGCCGCTTTATGGATGTACGGCGGGACTTGCTTTTTCAGTCTGTTACAACTGAAAGCTACCGAGGCTGTTATATCCGGATTCAGCAGGATTACTGTATATCGGCAGAGGCAAACATGTTAATGTGAATTACCTGAGAGCAGTTGCGTCCATCCGCAGAGCCTGAGTACGGTTGGTGTGGCAAGGAAGAGGAACAGCAGCATACAGGCGATGCAGAGGAGGGACAGAAGGGCGGAGATCCCAACGAAGGCCGTGGCTGCTCTGAAGGGGGCGTTGAGGACAGAGTGGAAGTCGTCCAGCCTTCCCCTGCACACCAGGTCCGGTCCGTCCCAGCCCACAAAACAGAACTTCCAGAGGCCAAAGTAGCCGGCCGAGTTGGAGTCACGCGTGTCCCCAATCCACTGCGGCTGGACGAACACCACCACGCAGATGATGGCCAGGCAGACGGTGAACACGCCCCACAGAACGCCAATAGCCTGAAAGAGACGAAATGGGTTCGAACGGAATGAGACGAAATTCGTTCGAATGGGAGGAGACGAAATGTGTTCGAATGGGGGGAGACGGAATGTGTTCGAATGAAAAGAGACGGAATGTGTTCGAATGGAAGGAGACGGAATGTGTTCGAATGGGAGGAGACGGGATGTGTTCGAATGGAAAGAGACGGAATGTGTTCGAATGGGAGGAGACGGAATGTGTTCGAATGGAATGAGACGGAATGTGTTCGAATGGGAGGAGACGGAATGTGTTCGAATGGAAGGCCCCGTGTAACGTGGCCCGTACCTTTGAGTTCCTGACGTAGCTGGTGGTGTAGAGCTGAGAGGACTCCACGTACTCTATCTTGGAGCCTCCCATCACGAGATTCGATGCGTTGTTGGTGCCAGGGAGGAACGAAACGGGCAGAGGAGGCAACGGGAAGGAAGGAGAAAAGTCAACGGAACACTCCCAAATCAACCAACATGGCCGACTGAGGCCGCCTTCATATCCACCACATCTCGTCACGAAAAAAACAGTTCGCAGTTGGTAGGCCCAACCTGAAAATTCAAACAATGATTACTGGACCCAACACGATAACTGTTTAATGTAATGCTAATTATAGTGTGGTAATAATTAACAGGGCACTTGGTTCGCATTCCTCGCAAATCAGCCGCACGAACGCACCCTTCAGTGTTCCATTCTCAAATTGACCAGAACAAATTAACTTTTTTTCTTTTCTCCTTCAATTTTATCAGCTCCTTGCATAGATAATTATGTTTAATGTCAATTGGCACACAATTAAATAGCAGCATTGTGTACAGCCAGTGTACAGACTGTACATTATCCCACACATTTTCTATCATTAAATACAGTACCTCGATGGCTCGAAGTCCAACAGGCCTGCTCCTGAAGGACTGGCTGCGACAAATGGCTGCGGAAACGGGGGAGGATAAAAAGGGAAGGGGCAGCAGATTCACAGTCTGTTTGCCGCTTGAAGAAGGAGAAAGGGAGAAAGACATGCTCCAATAATGCGGGGGGAAAACATAAAAAAAGAAGGTGCCACTTGTGGTCGCTCAACCCGATTTTTTTTCTTTTATTTAATTATTGAATGAGTGGAACCATTTAGGTTGCCCCCTTTAAGAGAAACAGGGGGGCTAATTATGCGATGCGTTGGATGATGGCCTCCACCTCATCCTTGCTGAACATGTGGAAGTACTTGTCCGGGGTCACGGTGCATACTTCCACGTTGGTCGAGTTGAGCTTCTCCTCCATCACCTGCTTCAGGATGGTCAGAGATGCTCGGAGGGCCTCGTCCAGGGTCATGGTCTGGAGAGAAATCATGGTCAACAATCATTGAGCAATGCGTCCAAGTGGTGCATTCACTCACCTTGTGGAAGTTGTCCTGTAGGTTCTGTTGTGCCCCCTCGCTTCCCGACCCGATGGCCTTGGCGTCAAACTGAACGTACGTCCCCGAGGGATCCATGTGGAAGAGCTGCGGACCATTCTCGTCTATCCCTGCGAAGAGGACAGCAACCCCAAACGGCCTGGACATGGCAGCTCCTCCGTCGTAGTCTTCCGTGTCCCCAAACTGGATGGCCAGGTTGGACACGGCCTGAGCCACTGACTCCACGCCCATCTGCTCGTTGTAGATGAACCAGTGGTTCTGGCACTCCAGGCGGGCTCGGTCTACCAGCGTGCGGGAGTCTGCCATCAGGCCAGACACGGCACAACCAATATGCTTATCAACCTGGCCAGGAGAAGAATCGCGCCGCTTTATCAATCAGACACTGTTGAACAATGCAAAATGCAGTACCTCGACAATCTTCTCGATGGTGGTAGGCTCCATCAGAGAGGAGGTTATCCTCTTTTCAACGGCCAGCACAACTCCTTCCTTGGTGCAGATCCCAATGGCTGTGGAGCCAAGCTTGATGGCCTCGATGGCATATTCCACCTGGAACAACCGGCCTTCTGGGGAGAAGGTGTTGACCCCTCGGTCATACTCAGAGCGTGTCAGGAACATGTCTGTGGAAAAGATGTGCGATTAATAAAAATGCAGTGCAATCATTTCTGTTTCCGCCACTGACTGTTATTACTTCCGTGGTTACAGATTCTGTGCAATTTGTTGCTCCAGCCAAAGTAACCGTAACACAGATTTACGAGAGCGGTCACTTCACAGGCATGGCATTGTGCTACATGCAGACATCGCTGGAGGAGCACAGCCTCAATCGAGTCACCTGGACGGTACTGGACTACTGCCAGAAGCTTTACAAGAAAAAGACCCAGCTGTTGGAATTTCTGGACAGCAAGCCATGCCAAACCTTCTTCAGGCTTTCGGCACTTCGATGGCACAAGTTTAAGGCCAACGTCTCCAGCATAGGTGCGATTAAGCAAAGTATGTCAACAGCTTTAAGCGAGTCTTATGGTAACATTAACTCTCACAGCTGTTCATGAAGGACCACTGCCACTGCAGCTAATTGCCACCTTCCAGATCCACGACGTCTTGTTACAAGAAGGGCTCGCGGGGATCAAGTCACTAGCGGAAATGACCTTGTTCTTAAGATATACGCCAGACTATGGCGACAAGTACTTGGAAGTATTTTTCACATCCATTGCAGATGAACGGATTACGTCACGAATCTGCTCACTTGACGAGGGTGACACTTCTCACATGTGAAATTTTGGGGCAATTAAATGAGAATATTGTTTTCATAGGCATGGCTCGCAAGCCACCATCGCTGGAGTCGTCCTGCCTGAAGCTCTCTGCATCCATGATGCTGGCCGGAAACAGGAGGCTGCAGAGAATGCGGTCTGAGGCTCAGCAGTACGTCCAGAGTATTCCACCGCACTTTGCCAATGGCTACATGCAGACGCTGCTAGGGAATCTCGCGATCCGCTCACTACAACCAGGAGTGAGCCTCTCGGAAGCCATTCATCCAAGGTGCACTCAAATCAGGAAATTCAGCCTGACTAATGTGAACGTCGCCAGAGCAGTCATTGACAATTTTCACCTTATGCCAAACATTCAACTGATGGACTTCCCAGCCGACACTGAAAACTCGGATCTGGCCAAAAAGGTACTGAAAAACCTGCCGAAGCTCAAGAAACTGCAGGTTTTAAGGCTCAGTTCATCGTGCATCACTGACGAAGAAGAAATGGCAGTTAAGCTGATCCGACACTGCCCAGACTTGCAGGAGTTGTCGTTTAAGTGGTCCATGTCACGGAATCAGCAAGCAACACTGGCAAGCTGCACCAATTTGAAGCACGTTTCAATAACGTATGTCGGTGAAGACGCTGCGGATCTTGCACACATATTGGACACCATCCCACAGCTACACACGCTGACCTTCCCGCCGCAACTGTTTGGCCCAGTCATAGAGCAATGCTCCAAAACGTACCACCTGAGGAAGTGCGGCCCACAGCTGATCCATGCAGGACTGTTGCCAAGCCTCGTGACTCACTTTCCACACCTGCAGGTCTTATCCGTGAGGACAACAAGCGATTCACTCCAGCCTCTGAATCACTTGCAGCACCTGCACGACCTCACAATTCAGAAGGCGCCAGCAGAAAGCATTCATGTGCTAGCATCGCAGTGTCTGGCTCGCCTCACCTCATTGTGCCTGCAGCAAGTCACCGGGATGGATTCGTTACTGAGCCTAGGAGTGGAGCTTCCAAACATGACAGCATTTTACCTAAATTCATGCACCGGAGTTGACTTGTTCCTAATCGGAAAAATGATGCCGAACCTACGAAAGCTGACATTGTTCTGCTCCGAGTTGGTGCCGCACCAGCCGACACCAACAACCGATAGCCAATACCATCACCTGGCGTTCCTACTTGTCCAGGACAACGCCGACTCCCTCCACCCGATACACTTCCATCAGCTGCTTTCCGGCAGCAGCACACTTGCGGCTCTAGAGATCAACCAAGGAGCGGCGCTGGACAACTTGGCAGTGGACAAGCTGATGCAATGCCAAGCGGTGCGGAACGTCTGCGTCCTGTCCCTCCACAGCTCCGCCATGACGCTGGAGGTCATTCCCATCATAACCAAGAGAAGCGGGAAGCACCTCACTGTCGTCTTCTTGTATTTCGACAACATGCCGCAACCGCCAGACCTGGACTCCCTGCTTCACAAGCACTCGTCCTCCGGAATATTGTTCCGCACTCGGTTCAGCAACTGATTGCAACCAATTTACAATTGTAATTTGCTACAAATATACATGACGCTTCTGATCAATACGGTATTATTCGTCGTAACCCAAATGTACTGGTGGTACGCAATTGTTGTTCTGATTTCCTCTCGGCTTGTCATTACTTATTAAAATGTACTACTTGCAGGTTCAGTGACACTGCAGTTTGGTTAGTACCTCTTGTTTTATGCACCCGTTTTACCTTCAGATCAACTGGCTCGGACTGGTGCTCTGGAAACGCTGTGCAGACGACGACCTGTTTTGCACGACCCGAAAAATGCGAAACCGGCAAAAATGTCGAATCACCAAGAATGGAACGCGGCGGCCATCTTGGATTTGCTTTTGCAAAAAAAAATAAAAGTGCCGGAGATTCGACTTGTCACGCCAACTGAATTTCGCCATGAACGCGACATTTAAACACTAAATTGGCGATCATTTTGCGATTTAAGTTTTAAAATATAAAGCCGGGATTTAAATTGACCGATAAATTGCCATTGTGGCTGTCCCACTACCTGTGTGCTCCGTTGTGGCCGTGTGGCCTACTACCCGTTCATTAATTGGCGGTCAATTTGAACCCAAATGTGAAGAGTTGGAATTATTCCAAAGTGAGAGTTCCATACGTGTTCTACAGGCACAGGAACCACGCGGCAGAGTCCATCAGGATCGTTGTTGCAACTAGAGAGATCGCCCAAGGAGAAGAAATCCGCTCCTCCTACTACTACACGGTGGTGCACTAACGCTGCCCTCGCCGAAGATACTTAGTCAGATATTAACGGGGTTATTCCAGACCATGTAGGTCCTTAAACCCCGGGCCCCACATAGGGCCTATATCCGAAGCCGAAGATACTGGCCCTCGCAAGAGACAGTTTGTGAAAAGCACACTAGTCAATAAATGCTCTATGATGAGGTTGGAACAACCACTCTTGTGACCTTCCAGTCCAACAGCCAGGCACACATATTCCTTAATAATTACATTTCACGACAGTGAAAATCACACCTTCACCCAACAGTCACGGAAAAAGTCTCGCCATATTCAGTAACAAAATGTACCGCTGTACACAAAATAGTAAGTTGCGCAATTCAGAGTAAATCCTGAACAAGGAGTTGTTATCCATGTCCACCAACCAAAAGGATCAACAACTTGTCGCAGATTTACTATCAATCGGACAACCAACCTTAAAAACCTTAAACATTAATGAACGTAAAAACCTAAAGTTGCATGACTTCAACGAGGTTGCTTCAAAAAACCTGTCACAATCCTTTCTTGGCAAAGATGTAATCGTTGGCCAGCCAGCCAGAGTGGGTCACTTCACTGTGGACGTAATACCCTTTGTCCTCCATGAACTTGCGCATCACCAGCTTCCCTTCCTTTCCATGAATGAACTCGACTGAAAGGGTCTGGAGGGGGGAAAACCGATCTCATTAGTCCATAAAAACCATGCAACTTGTAGCTTACTTTGATGTCTAGCTTGTCAAACGGAATGGTTCTGAGCACGTCCAGTTCATCCCCCTCGACATCGAGGCTGAAGTAGTCTATCCTGGTTCTATTCAGCGCCAGCATGAATGAGTAGAGAGGGAAGCAATGCACGTCCACGTAACCGTTCCCCACATGGCCTGCGTCAAAGTCTGAGATGCGACCCTGGTTTGCCAGCTGCCTGAACGACACCTGAAATGAATGGAAACATCCTGTACTGGTATGCCCATACAGTTACCAGAATTACGCAGTGAAACCTGTTCGTAACAGACCCTCCAGGAACTTTGGCTCCAGGGCGCTGTAAACAAGTTTCACTGTGCGCTGATTGATGGTACCCACCACTGTTGGATAGTTCCGGATCCCGAGGCATGAGCCGGAGATCCAGGCCTTCCTCTGCTTCATGATGACCTGTGCAAAGTTAACTGGGTCGGCTTCCAGCAGCAGTCCTTCCCATCCCAGCTCCTTCTCGAAGAACAGGCTGTTTGATCTGATCTCTCCATCCAGTGCGCCACACTCGACAAAGAAACCGTTTCTCTGAGGTGCGACACAATCAATTATTTCAACTGCTATTCCTATCGTGGCCGATGATGCTTTTAAATGTACTTGCCACGGGTCCTAGAATTTCCCTGATCTTCTCCCCTTGACCCATTGATGGGTCGGTGACCAGTGGACGTTTCAGGTTGTAGGGAAGGGTCGACGGTGGGATGAGGTACTTTGACCTTATCTTGGCAATGACCCTTGGGTCAGATGGGTTCACATCAGGTCCATCCAGCTCATCACTTTTTCCGTCAGGTGAGGTCTGGCCAAATTCTTTCCGCTGCGTAGAAGTGTCTGTGGTGACCTCGATAGTGACAGCCTCGGTGGTGACGACCTTGGTGGTGACCTAAGAGAAATGAAACACTGTCAAGATGATGCGCCAAAAACATGCAACCGCAATAACTACATTTTGCTTCAGTGCCTCTCGTTGTCCCTGGTTTATAATCACGTTACTGGCGGGTGATGCCCTGAGCAAGAGCTCATTGTTGTATAGGATGACGAGGATGACAATCATGCCAACTAAGGAGATCAATATTTCTGCCCTGTACTTCAGCATCTTCACGACAGCGACCCAAGTTCACTGCACATGCGACCGCTAACGTCCTCCACTTGCAGGACAGCACCGCTCACATGCCAGGCCCAGCACCACCAGAAAGCTCAGGCCGCTTGACACATTCCAAACCCTTATCCCTCTCAGGACATGCCCCCAAGCGGTCTCAACCATTATCACACGCAAAGCACTCATTGTTTTAGAACAGTGATACCACAGCTTTATTCTGTCAATTGAGGTATAAATAGTCTGATCTGAGTTTTATTATCGAGTGTTGACAACACTCGAAAGGTTGCCAGGTGAGTATACCATCAACATTATTTTGTATGATACGGAACAGGTTGTCCGGCTACTGCTGCCAACAATGAATATTGTTACCCTGGGTTTACTATCGATCGTGCACCAAGGACATGGTGGCACCCATTTTCAAATGTCATCAGTTTTCATTTTGTTAATTTGTTAGGACTGGAGAATCGCACGACATATTTGCAGCCATACGTTTGCTTCACAAGAGCCCTCCCCTATGCTTACCAGTTCTCTGCGAGGTTCAAATGGATTGGAATCTGGCGTCGGCTTCTCTGGGTGGCTTCCTCTTCCGACACCATGAACAATAGTCTTCCGTTCTCCCAGGTAAGGCTCAGTTACTATCTCTGCGTTGTCTTTGGGGGTTGTTTCAGTTGCTGACAGGACGGAAGTGTCATTCATAGTGGATTGAACCTCCATGCGTTTGCTTTGGGTCACGAGGTCAGCCAAAAGAGGATCACTCGTAGTCGACTCTTGGGTGGGATTATCCGTGTAGTTCTCCTGGCTTAGCTCGTCCTCCACACTTGGGCGCAACTGAGTTTCCTCCGTTGCGTCCACCGGAACGTACTCGTAGGAATATTCAGGCCGGAAATCAGGAAGGTTTTCAAAATCCCAATCACGACGACGGGTGTGCTTCCTGACCTTCACCATCATCTGGCTCTTTGCAAACCGAAGTTTCTTCTCCAGCGAGGTGTCTTGAAATGGAATGGTGGAATGTTCCACTGGTTCTTCCATATCTTCTGGCCGATGCGAATCCGCATTGGTTATACGCAGTGGTTGCAATATCTGGGAAGAAAATGAACGGCAGTCAGTACCGGTGCTTTACGCTGGGGCACATTCTTACCTCTGTAGAGAGCACATGTTCTTGCTGCCTGTAAAATAATATATGGGTCAGTTTATTCCTGTTCAATCAGCAACAATAATTCTGTACTAAACTTACGGTGTGCGGTTACATGCTTGAGAAACTTGTGTCGCTAGAAAGAGAAAAGAAAGCAGTGGAACCACTTCCATCTTGGACAAACTGAACAGCGGAAATGGATGAGCGACACTGACGAGGGAATGCCGTCCGACACAAGTATTTGTCTTATCAGCATTGTTTACCAGTCGAATTCTCTTTCCATGTTTTTCCCCCCCAAGTCACATTGCATAACTTTTGATCATCAGCTGCCTCCGAGCTCTCCAAATATGCAAAAACAAGACATCTACTATACGGCATGATTGTCATAGCTTGGTTGGTATGCATGCAAAACATACCTGTTTTGTTCGCCTTATTACGTTATCATTGCGAAATGTCAAGTAAGAGAGAGGTTAGTCCAAAATTCGTTTTTTATTCAGTACGGCTTGCATATTGATCATTGGTTGTTCTAAGCAGTCATGGTGATGTTGCAAACACAAACCGCTGCCAATCACAGCAACAGAATAAACACAATGCTGTACAAAATAAAGTGGGCTTGAGTACAAAAAGGGTAATAAATAGGCTTGCATATTCAAAAGTGTTAGAGAGAGAAAGAGAGAGAGAGAGTAGAGATTGTTGCATGTGGCATTGTCAGTGAAACGGCAGGTCTTTTCTGACAAAAATGAAGTCGTTGGCCAGCCAGTCGGGGTGAGTCACTTCGCTGTGGACGTAGTATCCTTTGTCGTCCATGAACTTCCTCATCACCTCCTTGCCCTCCTTGCCATGAATGAATTCAACCGAGAGAGTCTGGGGAATAAAATAACGTACATCACAATCTAGAAAACCATTTGCGGAGAGGTTGGCATTCGCTTCACTGTCCAAATGTTAGCAAACGAAGCATGTATGTTCCGAGTTACTCACCGAAATGTGTAGTTTGTCAAACGGAATGGTTTTGAGCACTTCAAGTTCCAGCCCCTCGACATCGAGGCTGAAGTAGTCTATCCTAGAGCGGTTCATGGCCAGCATGAATGAGTAGAGAGGGAAACATTGGATGTCCACAAATCCCTTTTGCATGTAGCCAACGCCGTAGCTGGAAATGCGGCCCTCGTTCGCTTTCTGCTCAAACGACACCTGAAATTACGCAAAACAATGAGAGCGTGTAAGCAACGCAAACGACCGTGTACGTGCCATAGTGGGATAGTTTTTGACGCTGAGGCAAGCAGGCGAGATCCATGCTTTCCTCTGCTTCCAGATGACCTGCGCAAAGTTGGACGGGTCGGCTTCCAGCAGCAGTCCTTCCCAACCCAGCTCCTTCTCGAAGTACAGGGTGTTCGACCTCGTCTCGCCATCCAGCGCGCCACATTCGACGAAGAACCCGTTCCTCTGCGGAATAAAAGGCGTCACTTTCCAACTGGCCCTTTAAATGCCCGCCGGTGACTTTTACCATGTTGGGTCCGAGGATGGTCCGGATCTTCTGCGCCTGACCCATTGAAGGGTCGCTGACCTCCGCGTGACTTAGGTTGTACGGAAGGACTGACGGCGAGATGAGGTACCTTGACTTGAGCTTCGAGATGACCTTTGCGTCAGACGGGTTGACATCGGGTCCGTTCAGCTCCCCAAACTCCCTCTTCCACTGGTAGCTGGAGAAGAACCGCCGTGTGAGCGCGGAGGCAGGGCTGCGCAGGAAGGACCCGCTGGGGTCGTACGTGGCTCCGGACATGATCTGGTTGCTGTAGAAGACAATCAGGACCATGGCCACCCCTCCCAGGAGCAGGAGGAGGGTCTTCGTTCGGGTGCTCATCAGAATCATCGCGGCGGGTGGTCAACAATGCCTGGGAAATGGTACAGGGTGTTCAACAATGCCTGGGAATAATGGTACAGGATGAAACACAACGTCTTGCGCTACCTGCTGCCTGCCCCGGGGTCAACCAACTAACCTGCCTGGTGTCTGCCCAGGTTCCATGCCCCCTGGTGCCGCCCCTGGTGCCTTCCGCCCCCTGCTGGTGGCCGACCTGGCCCACAAATTAATTAGAAAGGGAGATAATTATGAGGGGGGGAAAAAAAGGTGTCAAGTTAATCTTCCGGAAGGTGCTGCCGTCTTCCGGGCGGAGTGCAAACCAGAGGGTTACATCTTCAGACGACAGATGGCATGATGTCACCTCTTCCGGAAGGTGCTGCCGTCTGCTGGGGGAGCTGCAAACCATCAGGTCAGTACCGTATCGGCCATTACGGTTGGGGTCATTTTAAAGACAATGGGATTAATTGGAACTGATTTTTATGTAGATAAACATGTAACAATGTCTCATGAGGTGAGGTTGCGTTGATGCTGCTGTTGTCGCCTGTACTCGGCTCTCAGCTCGGTCAGGTTGGCCTCCAGGAGCATCACCTCGTCCGTCTTCCCAGCCTCCCTGCGGATGGACAGAGCCGTTAAGTCTGCGGATCGGACATGCGTTGGCGTGTCTCACCTGGCCTGCTGCAGGTAGCTCTTGATGATGCGGATCTGCTGCAGCATGGGGTCCTCTTCCTGTCCCGCGCCCAGGACGGCCGCCTGGGGGCTCCATCCGCCACCCTCAGATGGCGGCTTTGGTGCAGCAGTGGCCACCTTGCGCTTTGGGGACTCCCGCTTCACTCTCTCGTACTGCTGCTGAGCCACACGGCTCTCCTCCGCAAGCCTCTGGTGGGCCTCCATCCTGCGTCTCTCTTGAATGGTGCGGAGGTCTTCCTCCGTTGGCAGTGGAGGCAGCCCGAGGAAGTTGTGCGTCAGGAATTGTGCCGCGGCTGACCTGATCTTCTCCCTGAGTATCCCCTCCCTTGTGCCTGGTATGACCCCGGCCCCTGCCTCAACCACCATCTTGCTGATGCGGTCAATCCTGTCTGCGGAGGCCTGGAGCTTGCCAAAGAGCTCCTTGGCCTGGTCCAGCCTGCAGTTGGTCCTCCCTTCCCTCAGACCGACAGCCAGACCCCTGTAGGCACCCAGCAGCCTCTCCGCCTCTTCCCGCTCGCACATCAGCCGGCTGTATAGCTGCACCAAGGGAGAAGCCCCACCCTTGCCACGCGTTTCCACCGAGCGCAACCTCCCATCCAGGGACATGTGGCAGTGTGGACAGATGCGAATGCGCCAGTCAGATTCATCCCCGTACGAACCCAGGGACGATGAAGAGCCGCGTCTTAGAAGCGACGAGTCCACCTCCGGCTTCATCGTGCCAGTTAGCTTTTCTGTCAATTAAAATAGCTGTGCTCACTACTCATGTGTTGCACAAGATAGTGGGGAACCGTACTTGCGTAGTGCTGGGTGGCAAAGCAGGAGCAGTCGTCGCACATGATGCCACCACAGAGTCGGCAGTGGTGTTTTCTCCGAGCCACATGAAATCCTCTTGCACAGTGCGGACAGAGGTTGACATGCTCATCCTCTATCCAAGGGACCAGACCCTTCTCGTGAGCTGTTTGGCAAGAAAAACAGTCAGGTCAAGAGTAAAGCGATTGGAAACACGGGTCGTTTATTCACCCTTCCGCTTGACAGGGTCCGACGGGGCTTCCAACAGCAGGCGATGCATGCGGATGATGAGTTTGTTAGTCTCGGTGGCGTAACGCTGCATGCGGGCATTACGAGTGCGCTTGAAGTAATCCGTGTGGCGCCTGGTGACACCTTTGGCAAGGTCAAAAGAATAAAGCTGGTGCGATGAACATTGATTGCAGTATACGCACCTGGTTCTTGCGGCTCCTCCTCCCCTTCCACCTGCACGAATCCGGCGTGGGGTGCCACGGCTGCTCCGACCACTCCGCTCTCCTCCTCCTGCTTCAGGATCTTCCTCTTGGCCTTACCGATGAAGCCTGTGGGAAAAGCACCAACATAAGTCATTTGGAGTCCTTTATAAACGAGAGACAGGCCGTACCCTTGATGGAGTGCAGCACGTCCTGGTCTGCGTTCGAGTGGGTGGTCTCAAAGTGCTGCTGCAGCTGGGAGATGGTTCCCAGGTCCTGCAGGCACATGGGGCACAGGAAGCCCTCCAGGACTCCTCCAGACTCCGTCCCGGACATCTCGGGGCTCTATAATTGATCGGGACAGCAGCTGTCGCATCAAGAAGAGTTTCAAGAGATGATGATCCGCCCATCAGACGGGCGCGGACATCTTGGAGGAGTGACGTCATGAACGTGAGGCAGGGTTGCCAGATCCGGCTACCCGGAAATGAACAGGGTTGCCAGATCCAGCCCGCGTGATTCAAACACGAGGTCAGGAACAGCAATAATAAGTACAAGTGGGAGTCATATTTGCAGGGAGGGGGTCTTTAATTCTTGTTTGGTGATAAAAGGGATAATGATTTAGTGCTAATTTTCGACTCAAGTGGCATCATAGCCCTTTTTTTTGTATTTAAAAAATGTGGACTATTTTTCTGTATGTATGACTGTCAAGTACTTGTACCCTCAAAATAGTATCTCATATAATTAATATGGCAAAAGGGAAATCAAAATAGAACTGCCAAATTTTACGCAAAATTTGACAAAAGCAAGAAATGTAGACTACTGTATGTATGGAAAATGTGAAAATTAAATGAAACTAATCAAAATTGATTAGGCCTACTTTTATTCCATTTCTTTCCTGAACCTGCTGCTGTATCCCCTATCATATTCGCATAATAAATATTGACCCAAGGGGGTAGTCACTTCGGAGAGCAGGTGTACACCCTCACTGGTGAGCCGAGGAGAGCCGCAAGAGAGCCGAGGAGAGCTGAGGAGAGCCGAGGAGAGCCGCAGAGCCAACTACGTCACAACCTTGTGTCACACTTGGTGTCACATATGTGCTTGATTCCTGCCTCAATC
This sequence comes from Catajapyx aquilonaris, assembly GCA_000934665.2. NCBI lineage: Eukaryota > Metazoa > Arthropoda > Diplura > Dicellurata > Japygidae > Catajapyx > Catajapyx aquilonaris. The sequence continues at coordinate 23,851 of JYFJ02005376.1, forward strand.
CGGCCCGTTTATGGAGCTCGGCTGTGGGCGGGGATTTTTCCTACAAAATGCGCATTTGCTCATCATATGACGTAATTATATGACGTCAATATGACGTAGTTTTTCTTCGGCTCTCTGCGGCTCTCCTCGGCTCTCTGCGGCTCTCTGCGGCTCTTCTCGGCATCGGTGAGCCCATAAGACCGTGGGTGAGCCTGCCGGTGAGCCGGGGGAGAGCCGCGGAGAGCCGCAAGAGAGCCGGTGTGCACTTTTTTGAGGAGTGACTACCCCCTTGTATTGACCCTCTTGCATCACACAGACGAGGTAGTTGGCACTGATTTGTTGCAATCACAATCACTTTGGAATAATGGGAGTCGAGCAAGAGGAGGCTCCAGTACACGGACTGGAGCCCTGGAGAACCAGACGGGTTCAGGAAGGGTCTGAACCAGCACTGCGCCCAGATGAAGGAGGCCCTCATCTACAGGTGGAGCGACGCGGAGTGCTACCAGCCAGCCACCAGCTTCATCTGCGAAAAGAATCTCTCATTACTACAACTATCTGACTGCTAGTGGCAGTTGCGATTATTATAACCAAATAAGTGATTTTTGTACGAGTGAACTGGACACAAACGTGTTAGGGGTCAATAAAAGCAAGGGCAAGAACTCGTGAAAACCACCACCTTTTCCCCCCGTACAACTCCTTTTTCTCCATCAATATCCAGTAGTCATTCTTGCTCAAGACAGAGATGGGCACATATACTCTAAAAATGTATATTATACAGTATACAATATACATATACACGGCAAAACGTGCATATTATATACAATATACAATATACTTTCAGAATTTCCAGGGTGGGCGAAAAGTCCCAGGACACCTGGCTTTTTTTGCCTGCAAAACAAATCTGCGCATGGAAAATGCGTCGGGGATGCTGGTGTGACATAGTCTGGACACTGACGGAACTGTTTGATGAGGGGAGACATCTGGGGACCCCCAACAACACCCACAGTAAGTTAACAATGTTAACAGTGCAATATGGCGGATACGAGCGGGTTCACTGTGGAGGAGAGACTTGTGGCTACTGTGTGGATCCACGGGAGGCCTCATACGGGAAAGAACATAACGCACATCATGCAGGATATCGGGGCTCCTTTTGGTAAGGTGCCAAGTGGGAGAAAAAAGCATTCAGCATGGGAAATGTGAAAGACGGGAAGCGTGAAAGACACTTCCCTTGCTAAATGCTTTTTATGGGTGTTGTTGGGGGTCCTCAGATGTCTCCCCTCATCAAACAGTTCCGTCAGTGTCCAGAAGATGTTACACCAGCATTTCCGACACATTTTCCATGCACAGATTTGTTTTGCAGGGAAAAAAAAGCCAGGTGTCCTGGGACTTTTCGCCCACCCTGTACATATACATATACAATATACATATACAATACTAGCAGGTTACCCGGCGTTGCCCGGGTATGTTGGGGTGCTGGTAAGGGGTACATATACACTATTTTAGGAAGTGTGTTTGTTTGTAAAAATTTC
>JYFJ02005377.1:0-25400 GCA_000934665.2 Catajapyx aquilonaris
CCAGATGACCTCCTTAAGAGGAAAGGGTTGGGTCCTCAAGATCCTCTGTCGGAAACTGACTAATGTGATTACATGTCTTTCCGGTTTAAGAAAAAAAATCTGGACCGGTTTGTTTCTACGCCTAAGGGCTTAATTTGCAATTAATTGTGAACGAAATGTTTCAATCAATCAGAGGTACTATTTGAATTATCTTCTATGTGCACTATTAAATTAAACTGACAAGAAATATCATATATTTTGGGTATTTATACTCAAAAAATGTAGTTTTCGGACTTTTCCATCAATAAGCAAATTTCAGCACGCTCAGTAGTCTGAAAGTGGGACATACAGACAATCTTTCTGCTTTATTATGTAAGAAGATTGACGAGAAAAAAATTCAGTCTAAATTTTGGGTATATTTAGACTCAAAAAATGTAGTTTTCAGACTGTTCCCCTCAATCAGCAAGTACGCCATCAGTGTGCCGAGTGTCAGCACTCTCAGTAGTACGAAAGTGAGTAAGGCAGCCCGGACATACAGACAAACTTTCTGCTTTATTATGGAAGATTATGTAAGAGCATTGAGACAGTTTAACGCAAAAAAATTAACTCAAAAACATGCCAACTATTTTTTTGTGTGTGCAAATAGTCTCTGGATTGAGTTCAAATTTCTGAGCATAGTAATTGGCAAGTCAATGACAGGCGAGTTATTTCTACTCGTCAGTAAGACTAATTGTCTGTCTATTTTTTGCTGTCGTCTTTTTCCCCCCGACAATTGGGTTTTCGGTCGAGAGGATTCAAGAAAGGTCGGCTGTGACATGCAATGGCCTTTTCCCTTTCGCTGCACCGTTACCAAAATTAGATTTGGCTTAATTGGTCCAGCAGCAGCAGCAGCTGTGGCGGCAAGGGTGACAGCAATTTCCATTTCGATGCACTTCACATCGGTGACACATATTCAATCAGCACATTTCTCACTCGAACCGTAACGAGAGAGTTATGGAAACACTCTTCAAAACAATACCGATCCGACCTTGGTTTAAACTTTCCAATGAACTTGGAGTACAGCGAAGAGAGATTTTTTTTTTTTTTCCACATTGGTGGAGCTGCATGCAAAAAAAAAACCCCCATGAGATGATTTCGTTAAGTTTCCGCCCATATGATGTTATCGAAAGTTGAGGGATTTTCTTTGCCATGACCTGCCCCATTTGACCCCACATTTACGTATACCTGAAGAACCTTTCCTTCTTTCGCTGGCCACGATTAAGGGGGCATCATTTCGCCTTTAAAAGATATAAAAGAGTTAACCATGAGAAAGTCTTAAGTCACGCTCCGGAGGATGAAAGAGAGAGGTGACTTTTGCTGCTGCTGCTGCACACTATACGGGATTGTTATCATGTCACTATCGCTGCTACACTAACCCGCATTCACAACCTCCTTCACACGTGATGAATGAATTGTGGTAATTTTTTTCAATCTCTCCCTTGTCCTTTTTTTTCATTTTTCTCCAGGGACGACGTCCCTGAGTAAGACCATCGTTTTTAGAGAGCCAGCAAATCCATCTCCATCAACCAGGCCGCAGCATGCTTCCATAACGAAAGTCGTTACTCATCAGAAAGTAAGTTGAAAAGAAACTGACCGCACGAGGTGATATCTGTTCACCCGAGCGTTCAAATCTCCATGTGCGCAGGCCACGGTATCAAGAAGCACCGAGTACGATGCCCAAAGGAGATTGCGTTTGTGTTTGTCCATAAACTATCGGAGCGTTTCGCTGCTGGTTAAGAAACACATGGATATACTACGAATGGTACCTGCTTAGTAAATACCTCGGTGCCCGGTGAGAAACCAAGTGGAAAAAAGAATTACGTGAAATCTGTCGCCATGTTCCGGTGTAGCATTTTAAAAAAAACTGTCACCTTCACGCCCGACCACGAAAGTAGAAGGCGTGAAAATTAGCCAAGTTTTTAGTCCAGACATATGCACAACATTTTTTTTGCACACCTTTCAAGCTAGTATGTTGTTTGTTGTGTGTGTGTGTATATTTTTTTTTGCTGTGTCTCAACCGGACTTTCTCTTCGTAGCCCCCGGATCCTCCGAGTCCAGTGGATTCGGAAATGGCGGAACAACGCTTTTTCGGGCACCCATTTAACGACTTTCCCTTCGGATTACATCCATCTCAGCTGCAGCAACCAGCTTCCAGGCCGCCCATATTCCCTGGACCATCTATTTCCAGTGGAGGTGGACCATTCCAGGCACGCCTAATCCGCTTATTCTCTCCGTCGGATGTTTGTCCGACCTGATAGTACCACTATCTCCCGCGCGACTTAAGAGTGGCAGGAGTGTGCAGGAGAATGGTGCGCCATCTATGAGTGAAGAATAGTACTACGTGGTAAATAGGCCTCCAGCCAGGTCGGACAAACATCTGATGGAGAGAAATTAGAAGAACGATACGTACGGGTTCAATAGTTTATGCTAAAAGTGGTTCCTTTTTTAAATTTCTCCAGTCTGGAACAGCACCGCATGTCCGACCAGTGGCTCCGTCCAGACTGTTGGGTTCCGGCAACTTTGCTGTTCTTCGAGGAGGCACATACTATGGCAGTGATGAAGATGGAGACGACATTGGACATCATCCGTTCCTCTCCTTTGGGAATGCCCATGGCGGAGGACATCATTTGGGATCGCATCCTCCAAGGTTCCCTCCTCCTCGAGACTTCTTGTCCAACTTTAGGGACTTTGCTGACCTGCATGCCCATGCGCCTCAAGCCTTCTCGCATCGGACCAACGTCTTCGCGCCGTCATCAGCAGCCCTGGATGATGACTATGCAGCTTCAGACACCGCACCGAACAACCAGAAGCCGCCCAAGAAGTACTTGAGCCACCAGGAAAAATCTAAAAAATGGAGGCCTCCTAAAGAAGAAGTTGCAATGTGAAGATTACCGAGAGTGTTATTGCCACCAAAGACTACTTTCACCAGAGCGATTATTACGATACAGGAAATGGACCTGATATCCCGAGGCAGGAAGAAAACTTCTCCAACAACACTAACTGTAATAAGATCGGTCGTGTAAAAAAAAAATGTGTACGTACTATTTATGCAGATGAGTGATGGATACAACATGGTCAATTATTCGTATGGTAGTGAAGTGCCATTGCTATTAATCACATCAACTTGACAGTCCTAATTGTTTTACGGCGTCTTTTTCCCCCAACGATTCATGAAAAGCATTCGTTTTACACATTTCCTACTTTCCAATGACATAACTTTGTACTTGCTCACTTTTCTGCTGTAATTGCCGAAGTGTTTGACACTTGCCTCCGAAGGACTTTTTGGTTGAAATGTTGTTATTCGTTATGTTCTTATGATTAAAACATGAGACATTACCTTTCTATTAATTTCAATGCCCTTCCTAACAATGTGTTTCTCCACAAATCTGAGCACAGACCTGCCAATTAACCTACGGCCTTTTTTCCCACTTATCACTTACGAGGTCCACTTCCTCAGCGAAAGCCAACCAGAGATAAAGTGGCGCTCCTTCTTTCCGATTCCGTCAATCATGTCACTTGAAAATGCAGGTTAAACAACCGGACGTGAACTGCGACCTACATATTGAAATATCCTGGAATTCCGCAACATGCATCACTTGGCAAGGACATGGGTGACTTGCAAGGTTGCAGCACTCCAGGATAATCATGGCAGCAATGCATCTTTGATCACATCTGGGTACTAATTATTATTATTTTTCCAGATGATGTGCAGGTGGAAAGTTATTACTAATTATGCTAAATACTGCCTAAGAAAGACTGGGAGATATTTTCTGAAAAGCACTCAAATTACGTCGTGTTTGGGGAGATGCGGGTAATTAAACTCTTTCCCTACGTCAGCTCCGGCACATGTGGTGCCCAGCTGACTGCCACCATATTCCGAGCAACAACTTTTAACGGCAGTGCCATCCTTGAAATGATTTACTAGCAAGGAAGCTACTCTCGACACCATAAAATTTGCATCCTTCGCTCCAAAAGTCTCGCAACAACTGCAAGGAGCCAGTACTCAAAAGGCTCAAAAATCTTTTCCCAAGCACAAAATCACAGCACATTCAATATTATAGAAGGAAATTAAACAAGATATATTCAAAGAGAGTCCATGTATTATTACTTCAAAGAAAAACATACAAAATAGTACATAACTACTTTCTAACATCTGACATTTTCTCTGGACTATTGCGTTTACTGGCCTACTACAGTACATCCTGTAGTATAACACATACTGGGCGAAACATCAATACAACTGGGTGAGACACATGATCAGAAATGCTCTTCCGCTCTCAAAAGAGCAGCATCATTACAGCTGCCCCAAACGAGTTATTAACACTGCTTTTCAATCACAGCATATAAACCTATGCGATATAACTCGGCATACTTTTCTTTAAAAAACAAAAGGTTGGTGGGGAGCTCAAGGAACAGAAAACAAAAAAAAAGGCAAAGAGATTGTCACCTAACCTATAGTACACCTTTGTACATGGAATAAATAAAACAAGAAAAAAATCTTACACAAAATGAGGTTTGTACTGTCAACTCAACCCGCAGCCAACTCTTGTCCTAGATACTATATTTTTTGTTCTTGCCGTAAAGATTTTAAGTAGATCATAATTATGCCCATCATGCCTGATAACACAATAGCGCTCTAAGTAGTACGTTATGTTGTGGCAGCCGACTAGCATGTGATTGTGTGACTTGGCTGCTCCAAAATATTATACAGAAGCCATCCTTGAGCAAAATTAAGCAGACATCTCAAATTTGTTCTAAATCCAATTATCTAAAAAATAAAATAACAATCATCATGGAAAACACAGTGCCACATTACTTTGAAACCTGTGAAATGCAACATAAACCCAAGGCGCTCCCTTTTGGAAATATCAGTACTTTACAACAAGCTCCTTCCACAACTTCTTTGTTTTAGTCTTACCACTATTTTTGCTAGTTAAGTAGCTGGCCGCTTTTTATCCCGCAAATGCAATGAGTTATGGTGATCCCCCCAACAAGTCAGATCACCTTTTTTTCCCCCTCCCTTCCTTTCTTAACTAATGATGACCTGCATGGAGAGACGCATCAGATCCATCACTCTCCGCACTGCTTGGAGGAGTGTCCAACTGAGGAAACTCGAGCTCGAGGTAATCCTGCGAAAAAAAAATAAGCAAGACCCAGTTTCAAAATACGCATGAAATTCTGTCACCTTGCAAACCAAGTGAAAGCAACACAAACCTCATTAGCTGCCGTTGCAAGGAGGTAATCCAGGTCCACCACTAGCTGCGAGAATGTGGGCCTCTCTGATGGCCTATCCAGCCAACATCCCTGCATCAGCTCATACCTGGCACGGAAGAGAATAAATCAGAATCCAACGTTCACGCTCATTCCAGCCATGGACTTACATTTTGAGAGAGCAGTTCTTTGGCCTCTCCATGCGATGCCCATTCTTGAGCATCTGGTAGAGGTGCTCTGCATACACTGATGGGTATGGAGTGGCGCCCAGGGTCATGATCTCCCACAGAAGAACGCCAAAAGACCATCTGAAAGAGCATGAAAGTTTAGTGTCAAGAGCGGTTCTCAATAACGGCGCTAGAAACTGGTTAACAAAAAAAGGTACTGACACATCTGACTGGGTAGTGTAGACCCTCTGGAAGAGAGCCTCGGGGGACATCCACTTGACAGGAAGCCTGCCATCAGTGGTTTTCCTGTAGTAATCATGATAGTGAACATCCCGGGCCAAGCCAAAGTCGGCTATCTTCAAGACCCAGTCCTCGTTCACAAGTATATTTCTGGCCGCCAAGTCTCGGTGTATGCACTGCAATATAAAACCGCTGTTACCATGTGCCGTGCGGCGAACATTCACTGCATATTTGCAATGTGTGAACGGGCTTTTTAATCAATAGCGAACTACTTTGAATTTACAGTCAAGATTTGCATTTCCACACAGATGGCATAAAATGCCAATTCCAAAAATTAAATTGCACTTGACTAGCCAAAGAGTGTCAGAATAAGTAAAGATGAGCTCACCCTCTTTGAGGCGAGGTACTCCATCCCTCTGGCGACTTGATATGCAAATGACACGAGGGTCTTCTGCGTGAGCCACTGCTTTTCCCTCCCAACTGCTTGCTCATATCCAAACTCCCTCCTCCGATCCCTCAAAAAGTCTCTCAAGTTCCCGTTTTTGGCATACTCCACGACCACTAACAATGGTCCTCCCTGGGTGCAGCAACCCAACAAGTTGATGATGTTGAGGTGTCTTCCAATCACTTTCATCATCTCCATCTCAGAAACCAGGGACAGCATTTCAGCATCAGTGTGGCCGTCTTTCAGCATTTTCACGGCAACCACAGTTGTGGTGCGTGCCTGGGTTATTCCAACAGCTTCGGCCAGTACCACACGTCCAAATGCGCCTTCACCAAGGTGAGACTTGAGCTGGAGATGCTCACGAGGAAATTCCCAAGCCAAGTCCAGTGGAATCTCATACTCGCAGAAGGCAGTTTGCTTGTCCTTCTCGTCAGGCCCTAAGGGACATATAACGGCTTGTTTCTCCAGGCGGACAACAGTGTTCAGCTGGGGGGAAAAAAGTAGAATATACAGTCAAAAACATTGCTTCAAGTGACCTGCAGTTAAGTCTTACCCATTTCCGCTCTGCTTAGAAGCATGGAATATGGAGAATCAAAAATATTGTAATTGATACATGTATAACTTAAGAGTCTGTGTCAGTTGGATTTGCCTTCACTTCAATGTGGTTCACATTAATGTTAACAAAATCCTAGCACATCATATTGTTAACATGATAATTTAGATGGTGTGTCTTTCAAATCTTTCCATTTAGAGCAACAAAAATTTCTGAGCGCATTGCAAAGAAACAAGTGCAACACTCACCAAGGGTTCATCCGAGTTGTTAACATTAATTCTCTCAATGTTTATCTTCTTAGTTGTCCTTTCCACAACTCTCACTTCATGTGGGACCTTCTTGTTGCGCCTTCTAATCCACAGAAGGATCAACCATATGACAACCAGTATTGCTATCATCCCTGCCACTGCAACCAGGATATGCACCAAGCTGAAGGATGAGGAAGGCTCCAGGGGCCTCTTGGTCGGGTCTCCTTCTTCTTCCAGTTCATCCACAACGTGAAGGTACGCACTGCTCTGAGACACCCCAAGCGAGTTGCCAGCCAAGCAAGTGTACCATCCTTCATCTTCTCGAGTCACATTGTGGAGAACCAGCAGTTGCGGATCAGTCATGTTCTCGCCTCGAGACTAGATTGGAAAAAAGTTAAGGTGTCAGTATGACAGGTCAATCGGTTTGCAGGGAAATCATTGGTGCATGCAGGCATGACTGAACTCATGCTGGTTGAGAGGAATTTGTTAATGTAAGCATTCACATACAATGTCAACACAACAGGAAACAATGATGGGCCAAGCAGTCACATTTTCTGCACAATAATTGAAGACCTCGGGGGGGGGGGGAAGAGCGATCAAGGTCCACTCTTTTGTCAAAAAATGAGTTACATATCTCAGTTTCCCATGGGGTGGACCTTGATCATTCTTCCCCTGAGGTCTTCAATTAGGAAATGGTATGCACATGACATTTAATAAGTAGTATTCAAGGGGTATTGTAAACTCACTCACTTTCAATTTATGATGTCTAGTTATTGCATTATCTCAGTAACACATTTTAAAAGCACTGAAGTGATTGATTGAACTTTTATCGTGCAACAGCAGCAATGGGTAGTGTAGTGAGTGGGTATCTTTGAACAATAATATGCCGCCGACAATAAGTGATTCTATATTTTCCCTTAATTTGAGCAGATACAACTGACCTTTAATGCATTTTTCAAAGTTAACGTATTTTAAGCACCACAAGAAAATGACATGTACACAACATTCAGCAAAAAAAAAATGATGAAGGGATCTGAAGATCAATTAATTTTTGGTGACATGAAGTAATGCAATACGGTACTGCAGGATGTAAAGTCTGTTAGTCCTGTGCTTTCTAGTTTCTAGTTTATCTGTTGTTAAAGTAGAATCGGCCTATTTCTATTGCAGACTTTTCCATGAGCCTCACATAAATTTAGACTTCTTTAAATGCACTGCAAATAAATGGACAGTCAAGAATTAATGTGGTATTGTAGGAGCATCCCATAATGCATTTAATCCATTAAAAAATTCATATTTTGAACCACATGCATTTTAAAATAATTAGCACAAAATTTGTGGTCACAGCAGGCATGCAACCCTATCTAAAAGTACTTAGTTAAGGTGACATGCCTCAAAACACATTCTTTCATCACACAACAGTAGGCCTATTTTCTCAAGTACACCTGGTTTTAAAAATTATTTAAACTGCTGATTGCTGTTGGCAGTCTAAATAATTTTCATTTTGGGTACCAACTTGCTGTTGCATGAAGTAATGTGTTCCCTAACTCATTGTCAATGTTTGCATGAACTTGTCCTTGGCTTACAGACGACAAGTACATTATTAGTAGGCATATCAGTACAGCATGCTAAAATATTAATAATGATCAGCAAGCATTATGGCATGTCCAACTCTCCGTCTCGCTGGCAGTTGGTGAAAACATCTGCAAACATTTTGGGGCTACAGTAATTAAGGGAAAGGGTGAGACGTCACAAAGTGTGTGGCCTCTTCTTGGCAGGGCAACAGCAATGAAGTTCTCAGCAAGCATGTCATCTCTTGCCAGGCCAAAAACTTCAAAACACACAAACTCCATCTCCATGCACATTCTCGTTTCCGAGTCCAGACCTGTATTTCTAAGTGGTACGGTATGCTGTCACTGTCGATGTACGATTCATTGATCAGGTAGTGCCTAATCCATATGATGTGTGGGTGGAGGTCCGAAAAAATCTTGCAGGTGAAGTGTACGGTGGAGCCGATAGATTCAGTCAAGTTGTGAGACGTCTCGGTGAAGATGGGTCTATGCATCACACGTTCTGAAAACGAAGATTTCCAATGGGCCTTTCTGCTTGTACTTTTTCACCCAAAATCTTTTTTGTACCACCCTGATCCTCGGGGATCTCTCAAGCCTTTGGCTAAATCTAACCTGTCCTCCGCTGAATCCTCACCTGTAAACACATGCAAACACCAAGCATGCCACATATATTCCACACAAATTCCAGTGCATGTGGGAGGTCCCTCCCAGTTGCACCACTTCCCACTCATGCACTTACTTACCTCCATAATCTGGTAAGTGTCGTGCATTTCATATGTGAAGTTCAGGCTTGAGTGGAACACCCACTCAAAGAAGGGCTCCAAGTCTACGAAATACAGTGGGCACTTGAAGGCTGCCACTGTCCCCACCAACGCTGTGATGTTCTCCGGGTAACCAGTTTTGATGTATGGCCGATGAGGAAGTCGCTCTGAAAACAGCATGCGCATGCAGAGGGGTGAGGAAAACGAGAGGTGTTAGAGGGACTTGGCTTATTCCCACCCATTCCGTAATCTCATTGAAGATTCACTTTTCTGCATTTAATAACTGAATGTAATTGCAATGCATGACTGACACAACAAAGAAAGTTGCATCAAACTGATGTGGACCAAAAAATCATTACTTTGTCTTTCCATAAGAGTTACGTCACTATTACACACAGCAATGTTTGTGTCACAATTTTTTATTGATTAACTAATTATATTTATGTAAGAAGATTGGCTGAACATTTTAAGTACAGGATGGTACACTGCTTAAGTTGACACTGCCAACTATTATGTGGGATAAAACGTGATGCTCCAGATGTGTCTGTGCATTTCCATCCAGCATTAATCCATCACATTTTACCCAAAGCTATTGTTGGAGGTGTCGCCTAACAGGCAGTTTACCACCCTGCTTATTCTGTAATATTCTATGATTGTTACGTGCCCGTCACCGCAATCATATACATGGCAGTCCTTATTACACATAGCTGGAATTTTTTAACGGCCTTGTAATCACTAATTTTTATATGACTTTTAAAGGCTCACCCCAGGCTGCCATTTTTTCCGTGGCCCTCTGTGGGAATGGGAACAAGTCCAATTTTATGCACACACATTTCATTTTTTAATGCTCTTGCTGAGAAACCCGCTTAGCCGAGATCAAGTTTATTTTGGAATTTATTGTCCTGCTGGTTCAACAACAAGTTATGGTACCAATGAGCAGACGGCAACATGAAGAGTAACTGAAGGCCCCAAACAGTTATTAGCTCAATTTCCATAGGCAATTAATTATGATGTTTAATGGTCTCATAATTATCATTATATTGCAAGTTTTTGCCTAATTTTGTTGTTACATGTAAATTGTGCATAAATTGAAGGTCTGTAAAATACCAAGGTACGTAGAAGGATAGGTCCCAATGCAAAGATTTCTCCGACTTCTAATGAACAATAATTAATCTCGTATACGTATATTGCATCTTCCTGTACATCCAAATTTAGGGCAAATAGTTTGACCATGTAACAAGGACTGCATGTACACATTTCCAAAGTCAACAATACCCAACTTTTAGAGATACTGCAAAAGTAACAGAATCGATCTAATTCTTTTCAGCAACAATTCCCAAAAAGCAACCAAACCAAAGCCAGAAGAAGGATTTACAGCAAGGTAGGGTTCATGCACCACTCCAAGTTTAAAAAATTCATACATCATGCTGCATATGTTAGGTTACGCACATTAGAGGCAGCTAAATACAAGCTCAAGCTTTTCAAAAAAAAAAAAAACCTAGAGGAATAAAGCCAATATCTGTGCTCCAAAAGTGGCACAAGCATTAACTTTAATTCCTCTTTGGCTACTCACCACCACCATCACCAGGACCACCACCACTAGCCACTGTACTCACAAGTCACAACACAGCACATTTGTACACCCAAACTCAATCACAGCATGCACACCATAATCCGGCAGTGAAATCGTATTAAAGTATTTTCTGAACAAAGAGAATGCCTACCTTGCACTTCCAGTTCAAAGACGTGACTGATGACCCCTTCTGTATTGTTCACAATGCAAGTGTAAACACCTGCGTCAGAAACCACCACTTCCTCCAGAGTCAAGCCCCATTTTGTGATCTTCACATCTCCAAGTTGACGAGTAGGAGGATGCCCACCTTTTAGCCATGTCACTTGCGGTGTAGGATATCCTGCAAAAAATAAATTTTGATTGATGTCACTGTATAATTTAAGAAAAATTGCAAATTTGATGCTCACCATCTGCTTTGCACTTAAAATTGGCTGTGGTCCCTGCAGGTTTGACCATAAGTGGAAGCATCATCTTTGTGAAGACAGGCGCACGGGGTGTTTCTCCCTCAGGATCTTGCTCCGCTGTTTCCTCCGGTTCCTCAGTGTTGTTGGTCAACGATTCCTCAGTGTCCACGGTTGCATCAAACATCTGTTCTGTCTTGTCCCCTGTCCATACCCTGGACAGCACCTCATGCTTGACAGTAGATGTAACGTCTCCATTCTCAGCATGCTACAGTGCAAAATCTCAGTATTAAAAACTCAGGTGAAGGCCAATTATTGCAATAATCACCTCTGAGATCAGAGCATCAGCATCTCCAAGTGGTATCTGAAACTCAGGCTGTCCTTCCCATACGGACCCATCTTCTCCTAGCACAGCAACAGTGAGGTTCCGTACGTCTTTTCCATGTCGACAGGAATACACTCCAGAGTCCTCTTCTTCAGCCTTGTTAATCACCAAACTGTACAAGCATGGTGTTAATTAGTTACTTAGTCACTAACAAATAATTAATATGCAAAGATTAGGTGCCCTTACTGCAACTTCTTATCCTTGAACTTGATTCGTTTAATGTTGGTTGAGTTTCTCTTGAAACCCTGACCATTCTTGAACCATTCCCTCTGGATCTGCAGCTGACATACCAGTCTCAACGTGGTCCCTGCATTCACAACAGCCACTTCCGATCGTGTCCGAGACGACCAATCCTCCAATACTGAAACACACATTCATTAATTATTGTACCGGTCGTTCCCCCATTAAAATTCATCACATTCCAGGAAAACTAGAGCAACATCACAAAAAAACTTGGCATAAAATCTGATGTCCTCATCTCTTTCTGTCGGCGCTCAACCACTCCCCCGGGGTCAAAGGTCAGTCGCTCAGAGGCGGCCGGTCAATTCGGCGCGCGTGTACAAAAGTGTCTGCACGTGACCTCATGCTCATGATGCATTTTTATCCATAGCTCAACTACGCCTCAGGGAGGGGTCATCAGATTTTTTGGGGGGAGGCCTCTCGACCTTCGCAACCTCCCGGCTTAGTTGCCAAACTTTGGGGTCCTCGGGTATACACAAAAACCCACCATTTTTCTATGCAGACAGGTCACAAAAGGATGGGCACCAAGTGGACAATAAAAAGGTGAAAAGGCCTTTCCTTATTGTTCCCACTGATCGACCTTGGCCAAAGCTGCATGACCTGCTCATGTTCCTTCGAGGGAGGAGGTGATGTCACAGAAGCCAGGGCTAATTGCTTTCTAATAATACACCAATACATCAGAGGTCATTTTTTTTAAACGCATCCAAGCTACCTGATCCTAGAGGCAAGGTCCGCAAAAATATTTGTTACTGATACTTAACACGAGCTACTTATCAACATGTCACAAACAAAGAAGTGATAGCATCTGAACGCTGCACTCTTTTTTTAAAGTATATTTCGATCAAATTTTTTTTGGTACATGTCGTCTACATGTGGTGGTGAAGGTCACCGCGATATGGCCCCTCCTTATCCCTCAGGATGAGAGGTCATCGTCGCCTCCAGATTAATACATGTGAAGAAAGATCCGCCAAAAAGAGCGTACAGGCACGTGTAGGTCTTGACTTTTCCTGGACAAGAGAATTTTCCCTCCCAAAAATTTCGGAGGGGGGGTCGGAGCCCAGCCGTTGGCAGGGGGGCCAAAAGTGGTTAGAAAACCCAGCAGGGCCCATATAACCCAAACACGAAAACGGTTTTACTATGGTGCTTGTTGCCAGGACCCCCAAACTTTTGTTTTTTCTCTCTTCACCGAATATGTAACCGTACGCAGAATAATGCTCCCTGGCAATCCTGCAATTCCGATTGCGATCTTAGTTGCGAAACATGACGTCTTTTCGTCTGAAAAAAACCCCCTGAATAATAGAATTTTCTACGCAGTATATCATCGGGTCCTTTTCCTTTTTCTTCAAACTCCAAGCACTTGTCCCGTATTGTCCAAAAACGGGATATTTCTAACAAAGGAGCAGCCCCCAAGTGACAACCATGGGCAATGGTCAGCAACTAGGGGCTATCAATTACCCTGCCGCCCCCCTGACGCGCTTCGAAGCTCCCCCTGGCCCCTCTTCTCAACCCAAAAACACCCACCAAAAAGGGCCAAGAGTCCTTCAAGGAGGGAACAGGGGGAACACTACAACCCCTGAAGTGAAAAGAGGACAAAAAGCAGCACCTGGGTACAAGCTTTCCCCATCAAAAAAAAGAGCATCGAGTTCATCAAAGAAACCAGCATCCCTGCAAAATCCATTCCTTGGGGACGTGCAGCCAAACCCCAGGGTCCCCCTTCCCCCGCCCCAAAAAAATCTTTTTTTTCCAGGAAGGACCCCCCGAAATTTTCCTCACTGAGAAACACGAACCTTTTCAGCCCCCCTCCCCCTGGGGGGCTAACCCTAGAAGATTTTGGGGATTCAATTTTGGCGCTATTTTTATAACACCCCGGGTAAAATCCTCTCCGGCTCCAGTAAATTACGAGTGTAAAACCATTTACCACCTTTTGAGCGGCTGTCATGACCATTCTGCATGACAAAAGGCGCACCTGCCCCGATCGTCCATCTCACTCCGGAGGAACAAGACCTCTTTAAAAAATTCCTTCAGCATCCTGGAGCAAGCCCGCTAATTAATTTTATCCGATTAAAAAAAAGGACTGGTCATCACTCCGTTTAATCGCCATAGTACATGATGCAATTATCCGGATGAGTCGATTAACCGACAGAACGGGCCAGAAGTTGTCATTGAATATTTTTTTTTGGGGGGGGGGGGGAAGCCGTGAAGGATAATGATAAGACGAACATAAATTAAATTAATCTTTAAAAATGCATGGAGCTTCGGTGCACCGCAGCGGTTCGCCCAAAATGGATAAACATTCCACTTTTAGCAGTGTTTATGCAAAAATATTATTGGATAGCCTTGGACGTTGCATATAGGCCCAATTATTCACCTTGTCGATGTTTACACGACGGGTCGTTTTTCCTCACAACCAGTGCATTAGCAGGCACAGCGCTCAGAAAAATAATGTTAAGTCCAGGCTGCGTCCGTTGTCGAAAAGCCATATACCAAGGAAGCCTTAGGGGGCGTCCTTTTCAAAATAAATTTCCCTGGACGCCCATTGGCCGGTTCAGAAAACTTCTGCAGAGATGAAGCTTCTCCCTTTTACAGCATCTGCTTGGCAGATGACTGCCCTTTTCAGCATGAAGCCTATTTGAGGAGCACCCGCAGCATGTGTGTGAGTGACTCGAGGCGCACGACTTGAGTAATGCAACCTTGCACAGTGCAAACCATAACCCTATTTATTACTAGGAGGGGTGTAACTCAAAAGCAATCCTTTCGCCACTAATCATTTTTGAGGTGTCGCGCCAAGATGGCCGCGAGAAAGAAATCCAAGTTGCATATTGTGCAAGTGGCGAATTAACTGGGTCAGCAGGTGTGTACTCTTCAAGATTGGAGATGCTCCAAAGGGTCATGCCTGGCTCAGAAATCAGACGTTATATCAGGCAACTGCAGCCAGAAAACTAAAAGGACCTCCAAATTGTGCTGATGCCTCCTAAAATTTTCTTCCCACGCACTAAAGTCTATCTCAGCACATCTACGTTTCGGTCTCCCAAAAAAATGTTCAGGAGAGTCTCTCATCCCATGTGCTCGTGTCAAGCCAAGGTAAGTGCGCAGTCATGCTGGATAACCAACTGCAGCTGGTGAGAGCCGATTAGGACCATACCCGAAAATGTTGGGTTATCGACAATTGGGCGCCGGCCGGCCCGTCTCTACATGATAAACTCACCTAATTTGGTCTCCTTGGCGATGGCCACAGCAACCAGAGTTAGCAACCACAGCTGCTGCATCGTACCTCAGTGGCCGCCTGAAACAAACATCAGAAAAATCAGTCCAACAGTCTCAAAGTTACCAAAAACCGCGTGATGCATCCAGCCCTAATCCAACAGTCAGACAAACACATTAATTGGTCTTCAAGGTCCACACCAATCTAAATCTCCTGGGAAGTCGGGAGCCATCTCAGGACACTCAACCAGACATGCATATAAGCCCCCAAAAAATTCACATTTTTATCGGCCACTCCTTATGCTGAGATGACCACACCAAAAAATATTTGCATACAAAGACAGGAATTGCACGTCTTGGTATATATAAAGTGTGGGAAACTCTCCAAGAAAATCGTGACATGTCTTACTGGACAATGGGGCTATATTGATGATGGATTGGGTTGATTGGATGTTTGGGAGTCTGCGGGTTAAGTGCTGGAGATACACCTCTTAGGGCCATGTGGAAAAGATAATTCCAGGGGGGGATGATAAGACTTTGGGAACCAGAAGAGAAAAGAGATGGCCCGGGAAGAAAAGAAATCCAAGGTCGAATTCTCTTGAGGAGGGTGACATTAAAAGGCGGGTTTGAGATTTCGAGGAGGGGATAAGGGGGAAAAAATTATATATAAAAAAAACATCTTATAAAAATATAGGGTTCCTGAAGGAAGAGCCTGGAATTTATTGAACTTTTCCCACACAAATTTTGGTCCAACAAACCGTTAGCTGTCTGAATTCATATAGACCGAACTGAACGACTGTAGCAACGACGCTCGTGTGAACCCGCTTTTTTTTCCTAGCCTAAACACATTTCGACCCCCCCTTCTCTTGTAAGGATCTTTCGGCGAGATCCTCCAGTGAATAAAAACGTCTGAAGTTAGCGTCCCAACTGGTTGCGCTTGACTGAAGAGGAAATTCCTGCGAATGGCGCCAGCCCGGAAGTGCTACCGAAGAGATCGTAAATCAAGCTCGCACGTTGGCTAACTCAAGAAGTAAGTCACCCCCTAGAAAACTCCACCTTCCAATCCTATATAACTACATTTTTAACGTAGACGTTACTTGTTTCCAACTATACGATTGGTCCAGAGTCTCTCAAGAGAGCCTTCTTTTCCCACGGGCTCGAGATACAGGGGGATACAAGTCTTCTTCTTGCTGGAGGATGGGTGTCCCCCAAGCCCGAACTAATTGGTGTTCCACTAGTTCCAGGCCCAGAAACGGGGTAAAAGAGTGGTCCTGGGCGTCCCCCAAGCCAGTCTCAACGGGATTTCTGACAAGGACGCCTCTCATTTTGTCACACAAAAACTGATGAGTCGTCCAGTCAAAGCGAGTCAAAGTATCAAGTTAATTCGTCAGTGAA
Organism: Catajapyx aquilonaris; assembly: GCA_000934665.2. Lineage (NCBI taxonomy): Eukaryota > Metazoa > Arthropoda > Diplura > Dicellurata > Japygidae > Catajapyx > Catajapyx aquilonaris. The sequence continues at coordinate 16,407 of JYFJ02005377.1, forward strand.
TCACGCCAACGTGGGTCTAAAACCTATTTCAAGGTGAGGTCCTTACATTTGAAAAGCCGATCACACGCTTCTTTGACAATAGAGCCATGTGGCTTTTAGTCAAAACCATATGGTATCGCACCTGACTGAGCCGCATAAGCAGCTCTCTCACCAGAACTTACAGATCGAACAGGGCAATGTAAATGACCCCAATGGCGTCTTATTTTAAACCATGTGCTCACCACTAATTCGAACCTGGTTGTAATAAAACCGGCAGCAGCGTCAAATGCCAATGTAAACACAGTAGCTAGGGATCTGCCGCTAATCCTGCTCCATTCAACACTTTTTTCGCGCGCCAAAATCTGCTGACCTCTCTCCTTTGACCCAACACCTGGGCGTAACCAACCGAACAAGTGCCTAATCAGCACTGGCCCAAAGCTTACCTCTTTTTTAAAAAAAAAAAAAAAAGTCTGCCCAACCCAACCGATCAACCCTGGTTAAAAACCGTGGCCAACTGGCAACAAGCCTGCTGTTCCTCCTTCCCTAAAAAAAGATAAGCCCACCATTTTATATCCTCCACATCTTACAGGTCCGACTTGCTAAATTGTACCTTGAGCCGGGTCAATTTTTTTTTCGGGGAGTCTCAAAAAATTCAAGAGAGGGGTGCAACACATCTGGCCCAACTTTTCCATGGTGTTTGTGTATCTTGGCTCACCCAACCACCCACTGCTTTTTTGGGAATCGGGTTGCAGCATCTTCCCACCAAATCGCACCTGTTTCTCCGCTTCAACTTTTTTTTTTTAAATCCAGAAGGTCTGTCAATCACCACCAAAAAAAATGTCTTCCGTGCCACCTTATCTGGGCGAACTTGTCTTTCACTCGGCTTTTTTTTGGGAGTTACCTGTGTGCCTTGTTCGTCAAACGCAGCCTTTGACAACGGTCCAGTGGCAACAATCGCCTGTCATAAACAGATGTCAACGACTTTGTTTTTCTCCGGCCCGGCGCTAAATCCGCTGAGCAAGGACACACAATGCTTCCTCAAATTCCTAAAGAGGACTTGGGTGATAACTAAAACCAACCCTTTTGCCCGTCACCAGATACGACAACAACATAATGCAACCTGCGGTGCCACCCGTCACCACACATGCCTCTGTCAACCGAACAACAATTGACAATTTTTGTGTGGGTCTGTCATATACGTGCAGCGTGACTGATTTTCAACAAGTTTCGCAAGACCGCAACATTTGCAGTTTATTTATACCGGCAATGTGTGTACGTGTGTGTGTGTGCACTCGAAGCAAGCACATTTCACGGTGAGTGTATCGCAGTTTTGCGGCCAGCACGTGGATAGCGCAGTTTAGAGGAAGCCGCTTACGCAACTCTTTTTCGTAGAATCCTTTCCAACCCATGATTTAGCCCAGTCCCAGATGCAAATGGATATAGCTCCACATACTGATGGCATGTATATCTAGTGACGCATAGCAGAACATGTCAAGATCGACTTTAAAACAAACCAGAACACCAGACTTACTAGTATAGTACCAGGTGTCACTAAAGTAATGCACCGAATGCGGTACATATTGTGACGATTAGGGGGAAAAAAAAGCGTGTCACATGTTTTTTTTTTAAATTTAAAAAATAGTTGGTGTGTGAATGCGTTAATAGCAGTTAAAAGCACAAACCTTTTTCACGCGGCTGTCTCCGTCATGTTTGCCACCGTCAACAAATAGTCACTGATTCCGACGGTGTGTCACTTTTGGCAATTTCCAACTCAACAGACCTTACTCGAAGACACGGTCTCAGAAGACTGAGGAGAAGCAAACTGGGGCTGGGGCTGGGGGAAAAGGGGAGCTCCCGTCACACTAGCGTCTCCCCCATCTGGTTGCCGCTAGTGCGAGCCCCCGACCGACCAACCACCAGTCTTCCTCCTTCCCCGAATCTGAGCGCCGCCTAGGCTAATCTCCAAGCCAAGAGGCGCAGTTTATTTCTGGACCACCCCGCGTTTTCGGGATTAACCTCTTCTTGCAACAAGGGTTACTGACTGCCCTTTATCTCACTCCATACGCCCCCCCCCCCCGTACTACACCCCCCCTATGTCACGCACGTAACATTTTCCCCCAGTAAGCCACGCCCACAGACTCCCCCCCATGTCACGCATGTAACACTATTCCGGACACCCCCCCCCCCCTTTTTAAATTAGCCACTCCCACGCACTTGTGTGTACCTCCCTTCTTGAAGATTGTGTAGCTAAGGCTAATCGTAGGCCGGATGAAGGCCTGGCTATATAAGATGACACTGACCAGAGGCGTTGGAAGCCCCAAAACCGACACCTGGGGAGCATTAGTTTATTTGACTTTTTGGTTGCTGAAGTTTGCGAAGCGCGCCTGTGACTCCAGGGAAGAGATCAGGGGACCGGGGGGTTCAAAACACGGGGGCGCCGTGATTCGGAAAGGGGCTGGAATATTAGTGGAAAGTCATAAAGGATTGATTGTTCTGAGCATGTTTCAGGAGGGGATGGGGAGTCACATGGGTTGGATCCAAGCACGTCCTGCATACGGCTGACAAAAAGTTTGGGGACTCTCATTACAATTATCATACTACTAATCCCCTTATTCTCTCCGTCTGTTTATACTTTGACTCATCGCCTAAGTAGTAGCTTCAATGCTTGTGGACTTTGTCCGCGCGGTGACTCATCACCAACGTGCATGCAGTGCTACTTTCTCCCTGAGAGTGGCAGTAGTGTGCAGAGAGGGACGTTCAAGTGTGTGTGTGNGGCAAGCAGTGTTGCCAAAATTAGGTAACGAGTCATCTACTAGTTAGGGTCGAATTCAGAGCTAGATGTCCTAAACGCATGGTTAGAGGGTGTTTAATATTATGTCGCATGTCGTACCCTGTAAGGACACCTCATAAAACACTTACAACTTCGTAACACCATATTTCGCAAATGATGACGATGTAACAAGGGGACTCAAAAATAGCCAAAAATTTCCGAGTTGCAACATTAGAGCACGTGTGCAATAAAACAAGCCAAATTTGGCAACCCCGACCAGGTCGTCACCCGTATATCACAGTATGCAAAAACCCAGCCCTCACACAGCGTGTAATAATATAAGAGAGAGAGAGAGAGTCGCATCGACAAACCTACGCATGTGTACGTGCGTCCAATCGCAGATGATGAACATACCGGATCCTACCTCCTTCTTTGGCATTTTCTTCGGATATGATCTACGAGCATCTACCTCTACAACTGACGTCTGCACTTATGTACACACATGCGGTTTGCCATTTTTCTTCTTGTTGTACTATACACCGACGCAAATGTCCTTCCTCAGCATCACATCAGCCAGGGCAGTAAACAGCTAAAAAATTTCTGATTTCCGGCGCCCACACCGCGCAGATATTTTGGACCCCTAAAAAATAGGGCCTGCCCTAAATACATATCCGCAACTCCAAAAAAAAAAGAAGCTATCTCAAGACCTGGCCATACGCCACACCCCTCCTTAAGAATTGATAATAGTCCTCCCAACACCTTTCCAGCTAAAAAGCCAGACTGTGCGACGCCCCCAAAGATGTGTACTACAGGTCCGTCCCGAAAGAGGCGTCGTCAGCGTCGGACTCATGCCAAGGTGGGGTCAACTCACAGAAGCGCCGCGATCATTTCAACCTACCTTTGGTCTTCTCGCCAATTTCCGCTCGTAACCGACCATTTTCTATGTGCTGCTGTGTGCGCGGATCTAACCCGCCTTCATCCATCTTCAGCTTCCGGTTTCCTTTTTTCATTTTCCATTGGGGTCCCATCCCATTCTTAGGGGGGTCCCCTTTTGCTAGTCTCGGATGTCTTCTGCTTCCTGCACCTTTTCTTCCTGGATCGTCAATGGCCTTTTATCTCTGGAGCACCAAGGACTTTGATGATAACCCACTCGCCTCCACTTTTGGGACGATTTTGTAGAAAAAGGGTGACACTTGGGGGTGTCAAGTGGTTTCGTTTGACGACACTCAAAGCGACAGAAAGAGCAACAAAGGGTGATTTTATAAAGCGAAATTATTCCCGAAATCGCAATCAGAACAATTCGCGAATAATGCAAATAAATTACTGGGCGCACGTGCGACGCCCACGTCATGACTGAGGTAACCCCTACGCCCCTTCTTGTCTTCCTCTTCGTATTTTTTCTTTCGTTGATGGCACGAACCATGAGATGGACGAACCTGGCGCACCGCCTTTAAGATATTTCCAGTCTCCTAAAAATAAAGGCGGCGGCTTAGAAAAAAAAGGAGGACTCGAAAAAAAGAAGAAATGGAATGAAAGACTTTTTTTTTTTTCTTTTGCTCCAACCATTCCCCAGCACCCCCATACCGTCACCTCATACCCGTCATTATAACATAGAACTTCCAGCGCGAAATTTTGGGCTTGAGACCAGCGAAAAGGACCTTCGAAGACAGGATGGGACCGCACGTGCGCCAAAAACCATCCCACCTTGGACCCCAGGCTTGCTTTTCTGGTTCATTCAATAATCATCCAGAGGCTGCTTCATTCAAGCTTCAAAGAGAGTACGCCGAATGGGGACGAAGAACACACGTGGCTGCTGTCCTTCATGACACCTGGGTTGGGGATCATCAGGACGGATCATCTTTGCGGTTTGTTTGTAACCCGATCATGTTACACGCGCACGGATCACGATTCAACCAATAGGAGTCAGCGACTCCTAACAACAGCCAATCGGCATTGTTTGAGTGGGAGGAGCCAGTAGAGTCTCTCAACCAATCCCAGGCAGCGATTCCTGTTAGAAGCCAATCGGAAGTGTTTCAGTGGGAGGAGCCAGTAGAGTCTCTCAACCAATCCCAGGCAGCGATTCCTGTCAGCAGCCAATCGGTATTGTTTGAGTGGGAGGAGTCAGTAGAGTCTCTCAACCAAACCCAGGCAGCGATTCCTGTCACCAGCCAATCGGCATTGTTTGAGTGGGAGGAGCCATTAGTCTCTCAACTAATCCAAGACAATTGTTAGACTCCGCCCAGTCAAACGATGCCTATTGGCTGCTGACATGAATCGCTGTCTGGGATTGGTTGAAACACCAGACTGGCTCCTCCCACTCAATCTCGATTGGCTGCTGTTAGTCGCTGTCTGCTATTGGCTGAATCGTCCAATTTTCTGCGCCCAAAATTTTTATGCCCAATTATTTTCTTCCCCCCTTTTTTTTAAGCGCCATAAGCCCGCGCTTCAAGATGGCGTCTCCGATTCAACAATATTTTTTGGGATCAGGCCCAGAAACAGTTGGCAGCTTAGCCCCCCTGTTTCTGTGGACAAAGTCCCGTGTCCCTCGTTCCCCTTGAGCGTGCAACCCTAGTAAATGATAAATCACGTCTGGGGGAGGTGGGCTGGACAGAGTCTGGCTGGCAAATCCCCAGAAAGTGTCCCAGGATGGTCAAGGGCCACTCCTAAGCTTCCTCTTCGTCTTTTTTTTTTCCTTCTTCTTTCTCTACACGCAGCAGACCACTCCTCAAGTTCTGACTTACGACCTCTGCACATATTATTTTTCCTCAAGAGTGCATTGGCATTTTTGTTTTTAAAATGAGGTCGTTTGGCAGACTGAGTTCTCTCAAGTGGCGTCAAGTGCTATCTTCAGATGGGTTGCACCGATAGCTTGTTTCGGCCAAGTACCATTGAAGAAACATCCCATCCACTTTTGGCGTCGGAGGGAAAGAGAGACGTCGGTTGGGTGTTGATGAGAGGAGACGGCGTATATAGGGGAAAAGGGGGGAGAAATTTTCTGTCGGAAAAAGTTTCTTTTGGGCAACGACCCTTCTTTTGCTATCTTTGGCTGCCAGATGAAGCCGAGCTGATTTTTGGGGCCGACCAGTTCTATGTAGGTAAGCGCAGTATTTATGAACAGTATTGAACTTGAGTCGGCTATAATTACTTTTTTTTTTTCAAGGTGAAAGGAAGACCGCAAGGTTTTAGTGTGGGCCAGGTGCACCCTTGCGCCCCAAAATCCAGGGTAACACCATCCGGACTGTTGCAACTACGATCTGCCAACTTTGGAGAAGAAAAGCACGTGGCCCCCATCCATGTTGCCTCTCTTCAGCCCCCTTTTCAAACACCCAACTAACCCCTTACGACGACTTTGTCTTCGAGTCAATAAAGTACAACGAGTTGCAACCTTGCGATGGAGGGGGTTCCTTCGTGTGGCATAAACAAAAATCAAAAGTGGAGGAGGAGGGGGGTTTGCTTCTAAAGTTGTGGGCATCGAGCCAATCTCAAGAGTTTTTCCAAGGTGTGGCCACCATTTCTGTTGGGGAGTCCCTGCCTTGAATTCCGCCATTCTGCCTTACATGACATCCGTTTAGAAAGCCAATTTCTATCAGTCAAGTCCATATATACGCTCTTGGTTTTCATTTTATGGTAAACCTGTCAGTTAATTGTTTCAAAATATTTTTAGAATTATTGAGTAATCAGTAGGCCAACCAAAGAGTCAATGGACTGGCTGCTCCGAACTGAAATCAGTTTAGGTTAAATGTTTTGCAGCCAGTTCGGTGTTTAAAACTGGCCGATATTCTCAGGTTTATAGCCTGGCTGTTCCACAGAAATGGGCTGTATATCATTTACCTCTTTTGGTGAATAGGCCCTGTCTTATGAGTAAGTATTTATGACCTGTTTCTAAAAGAAGGTTCGTTAAAATAAAAAAAAAAGTGGGCTCCAGTTTGGGGGAAATTTTCTGCCTCGAACTGTCATCAAACCAAAAATTATTTCAGAGGTGGTGACCGTATCTAACAGTTAACATGTGTTGCCCTTGCTTAGCCCCTACACTTCATAAAGATGGTTTTGTAAGAAAATTGCTCCTGGTTAAGATCTGCCGTCGGTTCAACCCTGCGTGACAGCCACACCCTTTTTTTTTTTTTTTTTGGTGGCTACAATTCTGTATAAATATTATGGTTGATATTAACTTACTGTTGTGACACTTGCTAAGTACAAAAGTCAGAAGCAAGCAAAGCAGACTTGCTGCCCAAATGTTTAAACGACCTCACGCGCACAGTTTACATCATTGACAAAACAAGTAACCCGGCCGCTCAGTACTCTTGGCACCAGACACTGTTGATGTGCAAGACCACTGATTGACACCTGGTGACTTAAAATACGCCATTGCTTCTTGGGGGCCACCTTAGGAGTCCCCCCCAAAAAATAAGGAGGAAGTAAGGGGGGGTTGTGAAAAGGAGGAGAGAGAAAAAAAAGAAGGGCAAGGCAGGCAAAGCATCTGGAAATTTGTCCGCCTCCTGTCGCTTAAAATAGCCGCGACTATCTCTCCTGGCTTGAGACTACCAACTAAGAAGGACGCAGCCAGTAAGGATCATGCTGGCTGGCTTCCTCCTACAAATTGCACGCCACCTTCTTCCCACCTTCCAAAAAGCAGAAGGCTCTTTCTCGTCTTTCCTCTCTGGCACGTGACACTTCATTTTTTCACCCCCACCCTCCAGACTTTTGTCTTTTTCTTACCCCCTCCCTATCCGCACACAACTGTCTCTTTCTGTGGCTGTCACCACTGAGGAAATGGCAAGTCGGAAAGAAGGTGTGACGCCCCCCATGGGGAGAGGCTTTGACAATAATTATTTCTGGGGTGTATTCCGGTCTCATTTTCTTTCCCCGCCAGCAGCAATGTTTCCAACCAGATACTACCACTAGGAAAGATTCTGATTGTCCCCAGCAGCAGTGGAACAGATGGAAAGTTGTTTGGATAGGTTCGACGCAACGCGTGCCACTCGTTTGTTACAATCTTCCTCTGGTATAGCAAACAAAGGAGGGCCAGTTGGTAGATATGCGGACAAGTGGCAGGAGACTATCCATTTTATCGAACACACAAATTAATTTGAACGGCTTCCAAGGCAAATAAAACAAATGCCAGAGTTGGCACCATGAAGCTGTCTACTGCTGGCTGCTGGGGTGGAGATGAGATATACTCTGGGTTTGCTTGCTGTCTCTACAAATGAAGGAGTTCATTTCCAGACCAGCTGCTTTTTCTTGTACCCTGATCTTGGATGGTTTCAACCACAATGGACACAATGATTCAGAAGAAAACAGTGTCGTTATTTTTAGAGGCAGACGCTGTTTTGCGAAAATTGGCATCAAGGTGTGTCTGTGAGAGACAAGCCTGCACTGACACTATGTGCCACGTTGATTTCTCTATTTTTAGACACCTCCATTTACGGTCCGACTTCCCATAAATAAGCATTTGATCATACATATAAAACTTATTGGTTGCTGTTCAATCAGCAACAAAATCGCTGGCCAAAACGGACAGTAGGTTTTTTTGAAAACACCCTGTATAAGGCCACAATGATGTCAAGTAGGCTGTAAAGATACCATAATTGCTCTCTCCTTCCTCGGATGTTTCTGGGGCGGTACTCCTCCACTTCGTAGGCAATAAATTACACTTCAGAGAGTATGAGGCCTAACCCCTCGAGCCTGCTGGAGACAAATGGCGTGCTCTTCAACTCGAAATGCTACTTCTCAATCTTTAAAAAAAATTCAGTACCGCTAATCCAACTTATCCACTATCACATTTTGCTGGGGGGGGAAAAATCGGGTCAGTCAATATAAATTAATAACTCGATATGGATAATAATTTCGTCATAAACTCAACTTGGAAAGCTTGGGAGAAATATCCGTCCCACTGCTAGTTACTGCTAACTTTTAGCAGTGCCAGTATCAACACTGGTACTGCTACTCCCTAGCAGTGGGACCCGAAAATTCCACCATTTGTCAGCTGAAATGTTGCCACGAATTTATCCAGAGGAATATAATTATTACATAAACCCGATTTTTTTTAAAGATATTTTTCTATACTGCAAATTATGCAAATTCCGCCTATTAATGTGATGCTCACTTAATCACGGAGTTATTTCTATCTCGCGATTTATTGTGCGTTTTCGTTACGTGATATGAACAGTCCCGTACTTCAAGGTTGCGTAACGTCCTACGCAAGTGCAGCTTATGCACCGATAACCGCTTCCATGAATTCCTCTACA
>JYFJ02005378.1:0-25347 GCA_000934665.2 Catajapyx aquilonaris
AGGGGGGGTGTGGGGGGGCGAAGCCCCCCCGCCTCGCAAAGCGAGTCCAATATATATAAAGCCCCTATCCGACGAGGAGGAGGATGGAAAAGATCTCCCACTTCCCGAGGTCGTACAGACCTCGGACTTACACCGTTGTATTCCTTGCACCCGTTTTCCTATTTTGAAAAATCCTCAAAACCGCGAATTTCCCAGCCGTTTTCGAGATCGCCTAATTAAATGTAGACGCAAACCCGAGATCGCGAAATTAATGTATACCGCCAACTCCCCCGGTTCCCCGAGCGGCCTTGCCTGCAGATGGTCGTAAAGAAGGAAAACAATGGCCCACCCCCTCCCATACACCCCCTGGGATTTGCTTACACTACTCAAACCTGGCGTGAGAATGATACGTCACAGACGGTCCCACCTGTCATCCCAAGCGCTGTTTTGAACGATACGTCAGAGAGGGCACGTTCGGAAACTCCTCATCGCTACCGGTGACGTCACTGATTTCTGTAACCGGATGGATTAGGCGGAACACGGGCATAGCGCCGAAGGCGCGCCAATTGGGGCGCAGCCCCAAGGGGGGGTGTCACCTCGCAAAGCGAGTCCTATTGCTATTGCTGCCATCCAGTACACCACTGGAAAGCCTGAGGTGTCTGAATAAAAAAATTCATGCAATTACTTCTGTTATTGTTAAGTACTGTTACACCTTCTTCACGTGTGAAAAAAATAAAATGCTCATTGTAACTCATAGTCATTTATTACATTGCATTCTCTCTCTTTCTGCCTCACTTTTCTCAGGTAACCGTGACTTGTTTTCTGAATATTCGCTCATGGAATATGCACATTGCTATCTGTAGAAAAAAAAAACACCAAAACATAAACATGACCAAACAAACTGAATTACCTCTTGAGTTCCACACCATTAATAACATCTATTTCCTCTCGTTGTAAGCAGAGTTTGTCATCACTGGTTTTAAGTACACATGGAAACTGTCCTTGCCGTCAAAAAAATGGCTAAAAACAATCCTGACAAGCTGGCACACCTTCACCACCTTAGGAGCAACCAAAGGGGTAAATGAAGAAAATCAGCATGGGCTGTCATCATGACAACTTGACTTGGTTGGTGATGTGGTTGGGACTAGCAGCTGTTGGCGTCTTTGACTGTCACAGTCGTCATCATTGTCATCATCCTCCTCGCTGCCTCCACTGTTGCCACTTATTGGTGAAGTATGGTGGACTTCGGCAGGGGATGGTGACGATATCGATGGAAGAGGTGTTGTCACTGCGACAGTTGTTGTTGTGGTAATGCCACTGGTTGCTGATGATGCAGTTGTTGGGTATAAAACCATCTGAAATGCACCAATCTCTGAGTACTTTTTAAACTGCTAAGTCAGACATATTCAACAGATGCTTGTTCCAGATAATAAGCCAATTGAATATCAGAATCAACAACAGGAAGGTCATCTCATAGTCACTCTAGGCTGGGCCTTTGCATAAGCCTGGAAATGAAACTTGGGTACCGACATCAGTAGCAACAATAAGTATTGTTGCAATTGTTCAGTCATTGTTGCCATTGTGATGATAGTAGCCAAGTTCCAATGCCACTGGTATACCACTTCTTTGATTCTTTCACACTTTAGGTCACATCCATAACAGCAAAAATATTTTACAGGGTGACCCAAAAGTCAGGACACAGAAATACCAACTTGACCTAGGAACATCCAGATCATTTCAACTGATATGGATGAGAGCTACATTATAACAGATATTGCACATGGGACCATCTTGAAATGAATATATTGAACATCAGTTTGCCACTAATAAACAGTTTATAATGCCGTGAGTTGGAGGAATGCAACCCATCCTTCAAGCAGCTCTGAACTATAGTTAGCTCGGTCAGCTCTTAACTGGCATTTTAAAAGGTTGGTGGAAGTTAGCAATAATGTGACTGCTGTAATACTTCTGCATTCCACCACCCCTACCTCTCATCCTGCAGTAGTTGAATTATAGTACTGACTTTCTTTGTTAGGAAAATAAGATTTCAGTATACTGTACAATTAGTTTTGCTCTTCTAAGCACTTGCTGGCTCCCTATTCTCCACTCGTGAATACCTGAGACTAGCACTCAAAGCCATCCCTTCTGTGACCACTCCCCATACATTCGGGCAGTGCAGATCCAACATAAGTTCCATAAACATAAAAGAGTTTTTTGAAATGGTACCAAACTGGTCATGAAAATGACAGGAAAAGTAACCAGAGAGTCTGCATTAAGAACATGGCACCAGGCAATGTCTGAAAACTTACGCCTGCACCCATTGAAATTCTTTAGTCCCTGGTCCACAAACAGGGTTGTGTTCATAAGAACTTCTGCAATTGGATTTGCACGTAACTCAGGTCCCAGATGAATAGTGCATATACTGTACTGTAATAATAATTATAGCTGCTAGCGTAAAGATGCTGCACCAAAGAACCGCCTACGTCATGTGGAAGAAAGGAGTTACCAAATTATTTATTAATTATACAGTAGGCCTATTTATGTTAAATTTGGTGTCAGTCAATGTATGCGTAAGTGACTGAGAGTGGAGGGATAAATATAAATTAAGCTCATGAGGAGCCTTGGGAGCTGTTCGTGAGTATGGATTGCCGTAAGACAGTTTCTTCATAACCAGGCACCACCTGTATTCATATCACAATCATACAATTGAAACCTTTCATGAACAGGTGCTTCTCATTTGTCTGCACCTTCAGAGGCTAGAGGAGAGCTTTGAATTATGGTTAATTTTTTTCGTCGCGTTGTAAGAATAATTCTGGAGCAGCATGGACCACCACCTGTACCACTGCTAGCTTTACCAGTCCAATTCCCCTTGCCATCAAACTGCTAAATATCCCTTGTGAACACTCCCCCCCAAAAATTAAATGGGGAAAAAAAGTGCGAACAAACCAGTGAGACTGGTACCATGGAAATTTCACCCAAGGCTGGCTGAGGAGAGGATCCCCTGGTGGACGACCCTCCTCCTGCTGTGGACGACCCTCCTCCTGCACTTCCCAATCCTCCGCCCCCTGAAGAAGTACCGGATATTCTGGGCTGCAGACTGTCACTCTCCCTCCCTCCCTCGCTGTGGGCCATCCTCTCATCCTCAAAGTCCACCTGGAGGATGCTCTCTTGGCTTCCAGTGTACTGAAATTATTGTCCCTCTTAGTAACACAAGCATAATACCTGTGCTGGAGATGCATACATGCATCACCTTGAACATTCCTAGCTCACAAAATCACCTCATTTACAATAACCACATCACTAATCTTGCAAAACTCTCACCCAACCATCTTCAATAATATAATTTACCCCGTGATAGAGCCATTAATTTATTTTTTTCTTGTCAGGAACTCTTTGCTTTTTACTTTTTCCTTCGCTTTTTTGGGAAGGGATAGGGATGGAAGGAAGCGGCTGTGGCCTGTTAATTACGGAAACAACTCCGGAATTTTCCTGGGGGGACCGTGGGAAACCACAGAAAACCACGGTCAGAGTTGCCGGTCCCGGGATTTGATCCCCGGACCTCCCGATTAGCAGCCGGATACCATATCCCCTCACCTACTGCTGCTTCGCTCACCCATCCATCTTATTCAGACAATCAACTTATGCAGAGTAACACCCTGCATATGCACAATAGTCAAGTATGACTTTGCGAGGTATAATTTGTACAGGTACCTTAATACAGTAAAACTTCTATAAGTCAAATCTCCATGCGACCGGGGAAAAACTTCGAGTTATAGAAGATTTGAGTTAGAGAAGTTTGGAATTTTTTAAGCACATAACTCTATATACCAGGGGTATTCAACTAGTTTCTGACAAGGTCCAGTATTTACCTTTCCTGGGCCATTGAAGGTCCGCCCCCCCCCCCCACACCCCCCNGATTTTATATGGGTTCATATTCGAAAATATAAACATGTGCAGCAAGGGTAGAAGGGCCAGGCGCGTAGGCAGAAGAATTTTGGAGGGGGGCCCATTTCGTAAGCACAAGGTGAACAAGCCATAATGGACGAGGAAAGAGCCCGCCGCAGGCGAAATTTTTGGGGGGTTCAAGGTCCCACGAGCTTAGGTGAAATGTGGGAGATTTGAATAGGTGTGTATTTGATAAAATTGGTAGCACTTTTTCCAAAAAAAAATCATGAATTAGTAATTTATCATGATATTTCAAACTGTCCTGTATATTATCGCGGTCCGGACAAAATTGCGTCGCGGTCCGGATCCGGCCCGCGGGCCGCCAGTTGAATATCCCTGCTATATACCCAGTGACTAAAGGTGTTCAAAACTTTAAAATAACTGTCACTATCACTCTTACAATGCTCCTCGTTGTTTTGGTGTAAAAAAATCTCTGTTATGGACATTTGCCTACTCTTAAATTCAAGGATTCAATTGTCACAATCGAGTCAAACACTTATTTCGGGATGTCTGGTAGACAGAGATCAGGAAATTGAGCCTTTCTGTACATGTCGCCTACTCTCAACCCTTTGGCTGGGAAGTGAGAAAATTTTCCGTACTTGCCAACATGAACTTGGACTTAGGGAGACTGAAAATGCATTGATATCCCATCGTAAGGCCCTGCCATCACTTCCAGTTATGGAGAACTTCGAGTTATAGAAATTCGACTTAGGGAAGTTTATTTCCTATACATTGTGACCAACCAAGCTCATCATTTTCTTAGACTTATAGAGAACTTCGACTTATAGAAGTTTTATTGTATTTTTGTTTTTAAGCAAAATAATCGTTTTCAAATTTTCAAGGGACACTCCACTCAAAAACCAAGTTGGGCTCTAAAAATCGGGTATAAAATCCTGATTCCGAGGGTATATGCAGTTTTTCTGAGAGACGAACGATAAGGCCAGGGCGAGCCGTCAAAGTCTCAGAATTTGCGTCGTCTGCTAATAAGCTGCCCCGCCAGTCTAGCCCATCCCACTAGTCCGCGCTGCCACAGGGTACTGGCGAAACTGGTTTAGGCCTAAAAGTCGGATCTGGTCGGCAGGTGGCCGGATGAAGACTGTGGCGCGGACCAAAGTTGGCGTCGCCCGTGGCATCGACCGGCGTAGACCAAAGATGGCTGAGGATTATTTCTGCCCAGACCTGGGAGAGACGCTGCTCTTTTGCGCCAGATTCGAATTGCCGAACTTTGACGCCTTGCCCTGGCCTTACCGTTCGCCTCTCAGGAAAACTGCTTATACCCTCGGAATCAGGATTTTTTGCCCGATTTTTAGAGCCAAACTTGTATTTTGAGTGGAGTGTCCCTTTAATAATAATTTGATAATGGACGTAAAAAAAAACTACGAGTTTATGCAAAATTAGGAAATTAGCAGAAAAAATGTTTTCCAAAACAGTTTTTTCCCCTAACAGAGAAAATTTCTGGCATGTGTTACGACACTACTCACCACAAATCCATAGTACTTTAAGATATCCATCTTACACATTGGACATGTGCGGTGCTCCAGAAGCCATGGGTCCACACATGCTTTGTGGAACTGATGCCTGCAATGAAAGGTTTCAGTAAGTAGACAAGAAAACAATTAAAAGCATCGTACACAGTGAAACCTCAATTATTTATCCCTTTTGTCAAGACCCCCTGAAAAAATCGGATGGATAAGAAAACAATACATGCATGTGAGCCAACTACCCATGAAAAAACCGATACATCCAGGAACAAGAGATTCCACTGTATTCACATTCTGCATGTTGGCAGATAAAATGAGAAGGAACAACTCTCTTTGAACCCCTTCTTCCAAGCTCGTGTTGCTGACAACACCCAACTTGAGCAAATTAATCCTTTGTCTGACCTAACATAGCCTATTTGTTACTTGAATAATGATGGACAGGGTATAAGTATAGTCAAAAGACATTCTAGATTGCACTTCTGGAACCTCCACATATGGAGATACCCTCATGCAATAAAAGGAGTCCTTTTGTTTTTGACACTGTTTACTCCTTTCATTGTGTGAGGGGAATCTCCATGGAAATTTTTACCTGGTCTTCCATAAGTGCATTCTCAGATTTAAGTTGACTATATTGCATCCTGCACTGTCATAAAGCAAGAATTTGCACTGTAACAAAACTGATGCATTTGTGTCCAAGAAATACAACTGTTTTTTGTAGGTGTCTGATTTTCTGTGATGAATATTGGAAGTAGAATGTAGGCCTACTCAAGAATGTCTTGGGGGATGGTAGAGGGGTTCTAGGCGACCATTTTAAGTATATGGGTTGTGGATCTCCACAGCCTAGTTACTGACAAGGGACATTTCCCAGGTGATAATGACAGATCTTGATGAAACTTAACATGCTAATATAGGACAATATATGATAAGCAAAAATGAAATATTTCACGCGGAGGTCCATATTTTCAAAAGTTATGACGTCTTAAAGTGCCAAAAATGATACATTTTCATACACAATGGGATTACACTAGCGACCACATATAATGACATTGAAGTGTGTAATCAGTGTCTGGACTTTTTCTCATCTGAAAAAAAAGTCCTATAGAACGGCTCTGTCCGTCCGTCTGTGGACAGGTATCAAGGCCTACACCGCAAGAGATAACGACAAATGGGTTTCATATTTGGATTAAGCGTGACCAAAATAGGTTTCATGGTCAACTTCCGGTGACCCACCACTTCCGGTTTTCCAGGTTAACTTTATCCGCACAAGGCTACTTTACGGGCGGGTTATCTTTGGATTTCGAAATTAGTTTCCATGGACGGACGAACGGACAGAGCTGTTCTATAGGAAAGAAGTCTAGAAACTGATTACACACTTCATGTCATTATATGTGGTCGCTAATGTAATCCCATTGTGTATGAAAATTAATTTTTTTGGCACTTTAAGACGTCATAACTTTCGCAAATATGGGCCTCTGCCCCAAATAATTCATTTTTGATTACCATATATTGTCCTCTATCAGCATGTTACGTTTCATCAAGATCCATCATTATCACCCGGGAAATGTCCCTTGTGAAATAACTGGATATTTTATCATGTAGTCTAGCATAATTATCCTGGAAGGTCTGCATCTGACCACATGGAGGGCACATTTGAAAGGCCCTGTCTATTTACGCCTCGTCAAGGACACCAACTCTCGATGACTGACCCATCACTTATGGTGTATCAATCAGCAGTGCCCTGCATTTGATACTTGCTTCTGGTAATGAGTAAGAAGTGCGTTCTATGCAATGCCACAGAGCGTCGTCTCTGGTGAAAGGAGTGAGGATGAGGAAACTAACTCAGTTTAGTGGGTTTTAAATTCTTATCAGCCTGACTACAACAACTGCTCAAAGTGTCTGTCATTAATTGTGGATCGGTGACCCAGCATGTCCTTGCCAAGATATAGACAGGCAGGACTTTTCTGATGCGCCCTGTAAGAGGTCGGATGCAAACCTTTCAGGATGTTAAACTATGTGATAGAGAGCCCATTATCTCGGTAACCAGGCTGTGGACACCTACGCTTAAAATGATTGCCTAGAACCCCTCTACCACCCTCAAAAGTGACGGTACGTTAAATTTCCTGTACAGCGTGAATGTCAAATCACCTTCAAGACTACCCAAGTGGAAGGAAAGAAAATAAGTGATGGTAAAATTTATGTGACTCAGAAACTTTTGGTAGCAATTTCTATGGTGGTTTAACGGAAAAAATTTAAACTGAATTGAAATAGAAGAGGTACCAGAGGTCATACACACTGTTATTTTTAAAACTGGAACGATTTTAAAGCAAATAATGGTATCCCTACACTGAAGATTCCCCTATAAAAACAGGGCAACCTACATGTCACTGGCAAATGTACATACTTGCATGGAAGGGAGCGAACTACATCTCCAGCACGGTATGGTTCAATGCACACAGCACAACATTCGCCTTCTCCTTGCACTTCCTGAAAGAAACATAAATGAAGAAGGTAAACTTATGGAGCCTATCAAGAAACCCACTGATTTGTTGCAATCAATAAACTCTCATTAGCCAACACCAAAATAAATATGCATCCCCCATATTGAGCCAATAATTCTTAAGCTAATCATATATTTGACTCACTTTGTCTCCTGCCTTCATGTTTCGTGTGGGGATTTTGGATATGGCCTTTTTGGCTGCTGAGCAGAGGCGCCTCTGTGGAATTAACAAAACAGTTACTTATGTACAATTCAATTACTTCTAATATTATGCTGCAGTAATCCAGTTACCAATATCTTAAATGAGATGCTTTCTTAGTGTCAACACAAGTAATTGAAACTAAATTCCACACAATGTTATCTTCAGCTGGTGGACACAGCATTGCCTCTGAATATAATCTATTTTTGCATGCCATATTTTCAAGCTTGCTTTTGTTATTTGTCTTGGATCTCCTCCCATCACTGATTCCATCTTTCCGAGGGAAATGTAGTGACGGTTTGTTTGGTGGACCCTGTGCTACAATTGCAGATTATTTCAGGAATAATTATTATCACATACAATGATACTGAACCAATAAATGTATGGTTCTCATAAATATCAATTTATATGATCTTGATTGGCAATGCCAAACTTGCAAGTCATGCCTGATTCAATACAAAACCAATGCAAATTAATTTGGACGTTACCTATGGCAGCAAGAATATAAAACATTAATGTTATTTCCTTTTTACCCTGTAAACAAACCCATAAACATCTCAAGCCCCACCTTTAAAAAAGACATCAGTGGTTTAAAATAAAACTTGAATTTTAGGGAAAGTTGGAAATGTAACAAAGGTTCATACCTAAGGCCAGCCACAAACTAGGTGATGCAATGTGATGTCAGACCAAAATGCTGCAGGAACAGAATGCATTCACAGACATTTGTTGCCGCAGCATTGCAGTCACCCAGTTCTAACACAGCTTTAAATCCTCTTCCTGTCACTTTTTGGCCCAAAGTCACAGTTGCAAAACCTAGTTTGCTCTCTGCCTAAGGGCCATTTTCTCGAACAGTGGTTCAAATGTAAACTCGGTTCAAAGCCTGTTTAAACCCTTGACAATAGCCTAACAACAATCAAATCAGGGATTAAACTGGCTTTGAACCCGGTTTACATTTGAACCACTGTTCGAGAAAACGGCCCTAAGCTTCTTCTCTGCCGTTCTTTAAGAGCAAAATTAGTAATGTGACGTAATTTCTTATTTCCCCAGTATATACAAGAAGCTTCCAAATTTTCTATGTAGAATTGTACATGTATTGGTCCTGTGACCATTGAACATCAGCCAGATTCTTTGCACCAAACATTGCGCTAGATTAACATGCAGCTCAGTTCTCCTGCTCATGTCCTCAACAAATGGCATATAGCAGAATTGGTGACAATGCTGAATGAAAATTACTCAAGATTTATAATCAACAGCAAATAGGACATAGTCAAGTATACTAATGGCCACACACTTCCTGTGTCGACCAGTTGAATTATCAAAAACTTGGGCAGTCACCTACGAAATTACACACATAGTTACAACAACCTCAAGTTTGTAATACGGCAGAGACTTAATATATCTGCACACATCAAAGTACAGTGCACCCACCGCCAGCCTGTCCTTTGCATGGAGGTAGCGGAAGCGCTGAATGTAGTAGAAGACCAGCCAGGCCAGCAGGATGATCATCAGCACCACGAAAGAGATGGACACGAACAGAACGGATGTCCTGGCAAGGAATCGGGCACTGCACACAGATTTTAGGATATCCAGGCCCACATTTTAACAACAGCCATTACATGTCAACATTGCTCATGGATAAGAAGAGGGTTAAAGCACATGACAATGTTGACAAACGAGGGGGTTATGGAATAGAATAGGATAGCACACAAACAGCTGCCCTGGAGTTATTATGGTCAACCTTCACACAATAGCACTCAAGACCACTTTTGGTAATGCATGTGCTGTAGAAAGGACTTATTAAGCAATTGTGGAGATAGACCACAATTTCAATGTACAGTTGCTGTCAGAATTATCTGTCCAGACTAGCATAATTATATCCTGCCACACTTGCATTCCCNCCCCCCCCCATCACAGCCACTTCTTCCAAACTGACATTTCTTCACTTCTACCCCCCACCCAAAAAATAAAATAAAATAAAATAAATGCTCCACATGTAGTACCTAATGAAAACAACAGCCTTCTGTCTGGATGATACTTCTTCTGGCAACTGTCCAGTTCCAGGTAGAAGTGTATGTTAGATCAGGACAGAAGAAAATGTAATAATTCTAGGGCAACTCTCTTATTTCAAAGCATCATTTTTGCTTAAAAGGTCCCTATTCTTCCAACACCCCCAATGCAGTTCGCTTACCTATTGATGTTCCCATAAGGCCGAGTGCAATGGTTGCCTACTGTCAAGTACAGCATGACCCTTGTGCCATTGTCCACCAAGGCAGCTATCTCTTCTCCTTTCCATTTGAATGTGAACACTGCAGTTATGTTTCCTGAAAAAAAGTGAACACTATGAGTAACTACACACCAGAAACCTCCACGTTACACTCAAAATTAGCATAACCTCAGTTTGTGGTTACTAGTATATACACTACTATCAATATGTCACTATGTGACAACACTTTCCCTGAAGAAAAAAAAAATCTTCACTGACTTTCTGAAACATAATACCAAATTCCTCGTGTTACAACACATCACATTTTCCTCAAGTTAAAATTACACCTGGGCAGCAAACCCTGCCCTAGCTGTACATCTGCAGTTACAATCTCTAGTGTAAGCTTTCAATTTCATCTCGCCATTCTTACTCTTACATATTACCGCCAGCAATTATAAATGTGAAAAACGCTTACGTGGTGGCACCAACCCACGATAATGAAGCCGCACCCCACTATTCAACAACTCATAAACTTCGCCCAAAACTTTCCCTTCCGAGTTCACACATACTTTTACAGCCCAGCAAAAGGCAGCATCCTTATCTCAAAACAAATCTGTGGACAACAGAAGAAACGTAATCTGTCCCGCTGCATTCCTCCCGTGACCCCCCCCCCCCTCCCCCCAGGCCCACTCCGGAGCCTCATTCTTCCGGATATCCAGCCAATGAACCTGAGCAAATAGACCCTAACGATGGTCACCAAAACTTTCACCGATGTCCCCATACNCCCCTTCAGCTTCCGGGGTGACAAAAAGGTGAAGGTTACACAATAGCCCTCACTCTCACATGCTCACATACACATATGGGTGAAAGTGTACGAAAGGAAAATCCGGGCCAACAGTTACGAAGTCATCTTCTAACTTTCTGTATAGAAAACGAATAGCACTTTTTTTTATTATTATTAATGTCCTATCTTGACTTACACGACTTATTCATCCGATAACAAATCATTCACTCATTTTTAGCGCGTGACCCGAGTGACCCATCCCTTTTAGCGTATACGTATCGATGGTAAGCACCGCTTCGTCATGATCATGAGGCTTTGAAATCACTCCAAATGCATTTAAAAGAAAGCCTGACGAGGTCGGCAGGGTCACAATAATCATGGAGGTCAAGCTGCTGGTGTTGCTGACCCTGAGCGTGGTTCGAGCTTTTCCTGGTTACGTCGAAGAAGAGTGGCAGCTCTTTAAGGTAGGTCCATAAATATTTTTGCTGACTCGTCATCGAAGGCTCAGCATGTTTATATAATTAGGTCCAGTATGGGAAAGAGTACGGGAGTCCGCAAGAAGAACTGGTTCGAAAGTCCATTTATCTCAAAAACCGCTATGAAATTGCTCAACACAACCTGCTCTATGCAGAAGGAAAGCGAACCTACAAGCTGGGTGTGAACCAATTCACCGACATGGTATGTCTGGACCGTTGTATGTCCAAACATTTCCCACCAGCACCACTGACCCTCTTCCTCCCACAAAAAAAAAAAAAAATAGCGTGAAGACGAAGTGACCCTTGGCCTGGAGGGTGAAGACCACAACATATTTGACCTCCAGCTGTTCGAGACGGATCATATGTACAAAAAGCCCTTGCCCCAGGAGGTCGACTGGCGGTCAAAGGGTGCGGTGACCCCAGTCAAAAACCAGGGAAGCTGCGGCAGCTGCTGGGCATTCGCAGCAGTAAGTTCGACCTGACCTCTCCATATTTCAACCTGACCTTCCCCATTTTTTTTAAACAGACCGGCAGCATGGAGGGTCACCTGAAGCTGCGTACGGGCCAACTGGTATCACTCAGCGAGCAAAACCTGGTCGACTGTTCCCAGACAAACCATGGATGCAACGGAGGTACGGCCAGACGGGCATTCAATCATGTCAAGAAGCACGGTATAGCCACCGAGGAATCGTACCCATACCGAGCTGAGGTACTGTTAGTACACTGTAAATCGGGCCGTACTGACCAGCTCATTTCAGGACGGCAAATGTCGTTTCCGGCCCGACATGCTAGCAGACCTCCGTCTCCACGGGTATGTCCGACTGTCCCGTCATGAGAAGGATCTGATGACAGCTCTGACCGCACATGGTCCTGTGGCCGTCTCTATTTCGGCCAGACAGCGCTCTTTTCATCTCTACGCCGGGGGTAAGTCAACATCACCCTCGAGGCATGGGCTCATCGCCCTTTGCCCTTCACAAATAACAGCTGAAAATAAATAAAAATCGATCGGCGATTCGCTGGCGACCATCCAAATCACGCCAAGTTCAAGTACCGCCGTTTTCAAAACCTCATCACGGCATCGTCAACCTTGAGGGGTATATTAACTGGGCAAATGCCAACTCCGCGATTAATTGGCCTTGATTCAGGTACATTCATTACGATTGTCCACAGGTGTGTACAACAACGCGACCTGTTCTTCCGACCCTGGGCATCCGGACCACGCAGTTTTGGTGGTAGGCTACGGTACCGACCCACTGACAGGTATCGACTTCTGGACCGTCAAAAATTCATGGGGCGCCTCGTGGGGCGAAGCTGGCTACATCCGCATCGCCCGTCTGGGAAACGTGTGCGGCGTCATCAACTGGGCTTACTACCCCCAACTCACTAGATGGCACCATTCCCGACCCATATTTTCGTGAATAAATGATGACGTCAGATGCCGCATTTTGCTTCCACAAACCGGGCCTCCCTGACAATCATCCTTGGTTTTACAGCCCGCAATTGTACTCTTTATGAGCGAATGTGATCGCAAACAGGAATTGCAAGGATCCCAAGTGCGCAAAGCCGTATATCATCATGTCCCACCCAGGCATTGTTGCCAGATTGGAGGAAGTCGACCTGCCACTCCCAGCATGGTCCAACGTTTTATTTTTTTTATTTGAATTTTAAAGGAGTAACCTTGGCCCTTGAGATGCACATGTCTGCCCCCATGGTTCTAAGCCTATACAAATTGCAAGCTAGGGCGTTTCCTGTCATTAGAACAGACCACAAAATGCGTCTTGCGTCGTAGGTGGTGATGAAAGGTCGTGAACCTATTTAAGAGTCAACGCGCTGTGAATACTGATGCACGTCAGCGTTGTTGTAGTACGCATTTGGAATTAAAACGAGGATGAATCACTTGGGAAATTGCAAGGTTCCCCGCTCTTTACTCGCTGCTACAATGCGAAGGAAACGGGAGAACAGACGGAAAAGGCACGCACAAACCGCAATGTGCAGATACGGCTTTTTTGCTAAGCAAGGTCGATATGCTACAAACTCCGAACTCCACTGTGCCCAAAAACACAACAATACCCCATGATGTAATTTGTGTCATAATGTTCGCCAATAATGTGCTATTGTCGCGACTGAAAGTAAATGGTTCCCATCCCATTAAAAAGGAGCTTAGAAAAATGACCTTCCCACTCTGATAAGCGAGTGAAAGTAACTGTAAAAGTGATCGTCTCGTCAATAAAGGTTACCATCTCTTGAGAGCCACTAACTTATTGAAGGGTTGAATCGTGAAAGTGGCAGTAATAACTCCACCATTCTCTTCCAATGCATTTTTCACGATGTAAATCATTTGAGCGGAACACCGATTTCCAAATTAGAAAAAAAAAAAAAAACTTTCACATCGCCCATAACATACGTGATATATTCACCGCACACAACAATAAAAAGCATGAAAGTACCACTAAATAGCGAGTGCGTCATTGCAAGGACAGCCAACTCTGCTAGCTATCATTTATAGCTATTTTGAGTGCCACAGTTGGTGATATCCAGAGGTCGCTCCAGAGTCACTAACCTTGGCAAAAACGAAACAAAGCATATAGGCAGGCTCTCCGACATTCATTTTATACGAACCAGCCCAATTCAAGGATAAGCCTCGCAAGGTCAGTAAACAGACCGGAGACATTCGCACATTTATCTCTATAGTTTTAAAAAGGCATCCGCTATTTTGAAACTTAAGTTCAAACCTGGTTCAAACGTCACGTACGAGTCGCGAGCATAAAAATGTGGACAGTACACCATCCACATCTTCATGAGATCATGCTAGCAACTGTGTCTACTGGGAGATCATACCCATACCGATGGCTCAAGCAACAGGTATCGCACCAAATGTACTGTTGGAATCGATACAACGGAAATTCCGGCGCACAGCCATTTTGAATTGGGTCTGCCAGAACAGTGCGTAATTTTAGACTGGCAAATACACGATGGGGGTCAAAGACCGCGATTATCCCCGGATAATCGGTTTGAAGGAGAGCGGCATGTGTACCGTGCGACCGTAAAGGGTTCTCCAATTCGCCACACTTTACTCGCATGCAAATTTGCCAATCCTGTCGAGTCATTACAACAACAACAACAAAAAAATGTCATGCCTTGTAGCCATGGAGGTAAAAGTAGCGCGTGGAATCATAAGAAGGACTTTCTCGCAGTGTGCGTTGTTACTGGCAACAACGCACCGATATTAACTCAATTCGTGCGAAACGTGGCGAATAAGAAGTCAAATGAGTTTGACACGAAGGCCGTCCGTCTTCGGATGCGTCTTACGTAACACCTCAACAATCGTGCCTATCTGGCATGACCGCAACGAATCTAAAACAGGCCCCAAATTGGCCGCGCATGTGGCGAAACCTTGTTTACCATATTTTTCTTCCTCTACTTGATCTATTTACAATCTTGCATTGTTGCAAGGTACAACCTTGGCCCTATAATTTTTATGTAACATCTATTGAAGCCCCAGCAATGGGTCCAAGCTTTGTCTTGTATCACACATGTTGTCTAGGTCTTGGCCTTGGCCATCTACCCACTGTACCATTTAACAACGATACGCACAAGGTCAATCCGCAGTATTTTTGCACACACACGATTCTTTTCCTCACCCCACCCCAAGCTTCGGAAGTGCATGCAAATTTTATCCTATGCAGCCTAGCTGGTGGTCCTTATTGCATTGCAAATATTGTCGCAAACCATTGTTGCGCAATTGGTCAGATGCACTGTTGCGGCATAGGTGCCGAATATTAATTAAAAGGGGGCATGTTATACCAGCCAGTTTGCTATTATTATGGAAATTCTCGGCCGCTGCAGGACAATAAGGCGCAGTGTGTTTAGGCATCATGCCAGACACCTAGTATGGAACAATTTATTAGAAGGCCGGAATGATAGTTCTATGTCAATAGAGTTAGATTCATTATCTCGCCCCCTCTTTTATCGTTCGTGATGACCTAGGCCAGTTTTAGGCCCTTGAGATATTGGGGCAGTTGCATTGCTTTTTTTCCCCCCGTATATAGTGACACTGTCGCCTATACTTAATGCGTATGCAAATGTAAGTTCCATGCACTTCAGCTGCTTCACGCAGCAATAATTAGTCTGTATGCAGCAAAAAAACAATCCCATTGTTTTTATTGACGACCTTGAACTGTCATTGCATATTCCCGTTTAAAAAAATCTTTTATCGTATTTTGCACTGTGGCGCAGGGAGGCCACTATTATTTTTTTTTTGCACACTTGCCCAAGAAACCATGAAATGATATTGACGTCACAAGCGGCAACAATGACCCTCAACAATTACACAAACCGTGACGTCAGTACTATTTTCTGCTTCGTTTGAAGGTTCATTTTGCACGCATAAGCCGAGTCCGACGAAACAGGTTATATTGCATTACCATGCAGATGAGGCTACTTGAAATATACAGTACAGGAGTCAAACCTCATTACTCATGCATTCTCAAAAATTGTCCACCCAGACTGAATCAGGCTCGTAAACAGCGTCAAATGGGGCCTGCCAAGCCTGGAGAACTGTGCCAATCGAGGCTGTCATTCACATGGAGTCTTCCAAGGGCAAAAGCAAGCTGATTAATGTCCTCATGTGCAGTCAATTGAAAGGGAGGAAAAAAAACTCATCTTCGGCCTTTGTTCCTTGGCTTTCAATTACTCATGCTTTCATCACATGTAGGGGAAAATTGACAATAAACCAGGATTGCCTGTACAAGGTGAGTTGATGAACTGGTGGCACCACGACCGCATGAACCATATTATACTCGCAGACTGCAGGGTTTCCAGAAAATGCGATAGGCCGTTGGGTGTCATAGAGAACAATTTTTCCTTCCACGGGAACAATGAAGCAAGTCCTTGACTGATCAATTGCAACTATTGGCAAATAGCCATTATGTGTGGGAATGCCAGCTATTTTTGGCACGGCTTGCTCCTTTTTCATGGATGATCCCTAAACACTGGCAGACTTGTAATTGAATCTGTATCTTCAATCATCCTCAAACTGGAAAGCAATCTTTGATATATTGTGGTCTTTGTGTCGTAGGACCATAACTCACAGCATCCTGCTTGTATCTCCTACCTCATTTACAGCGCAGAAGAAAAACCTGATCTGAACTGCAACACCACAGGTAACGCGAAGAGTTAGACAACAACGTTGTGTTAATTGAACCTGCCAATATTAGCAAGAAGCTACTTTCCTCCAATTGTCCTAAAAAGCTTCAACTTGATAGTTCCATCCTAATACCAGTACAGCTCACTGCGGTCATTTTCTCTGCATTTCGTGTTAATTTAATTCATATGTCCACACCTAACCTTGAGAACGCTACAAACACCAGCACACAAGTTTCACCTAGTAAAACTTTCTGTCTGAGTTGACATTTTACAGATCCATATCTACTTTCACCTGTCACGTTTTATACCCCAAGGCATGTGCCAGCCCTCCAATAAATGACACTCCATGGCTATTTTCTGCCTAGCAGTAATGCAACAATGTCACCTCTTATGCCAATCCCAACTTTCTCCCTGATGAATAAAGCAGTCAGCCAAGTGTAGTAGCCGCATGTGAAGCAAATGTCACTAATAAGCTCCCAGCACAAGGTCCAAAAATTGAATACACCAGATGAGTTGCTGGGTCAAACACTAGTCAAGCATGCCACTACCAGGAATCATGTCCATTTATAACTTGGCTTGTGATTTATAACCTACCCTGTTTCTGCGTGCTTGTTTATAAACCTTGCAGTTGAGGAAACTGGCTTGGTAAATCCAACTCAGCAATGACTGCTAAGTAAGGAAAAAATATAGGGGCCATTGTGGCATTGGAACCAGTCTTCAGATTGCATTGCCAATGTTATCAAGCCTGAAGCATTGTCTGGGTGCTAATATAATGTGATTACACTGAAAGAGTGCACTACATGGGGAACGGTACTGATAGTACTATCGTGAGATGTTGACACATAGTCAAATTTGTATTTTTGAAATGAGAATAATGTTTATTATGTGCTAAAACATAGTAGTTATCTCATAGTTGGTGCTTGCATAATAATTACAAGTATGATGGGTAATATCTCGGATATATGAAACTACGCACATAAGTCATAGAAGTTACAGTAAGCTGACAGCTGTAAAGGGTGATATGAAAGGTGTGAACTTCCTCTCGGGTTAGGTTCCTCGAAGCGAAATCATTCTAGTTGTTTCTGTTGATCTCGGCTCCATGAAGGAGATAACCACGTTTTGAAATCCTGTGACGTCATTGCCAGTCTGCACTGGCTTGAATGCTTGGTTAGGAGAAAAAGGCTACGGTCAATCCTGCGGACCACTTGTGCAATGAACTAAATTGGCAAAAATACATTAGTGTATTTCAAGCAATTTCATATATGCATTAACTTTGTCATTGGGCCCAAATTGACTAAACTAGAGCAATTCTGCCTCAGAATATGTCAAAAAACCTACATACTAGTAGAAGTATGCGATCTGTCATACCAGTGATACCACCCTGTATAGAGGACTGCGCTTGCAATCAGAATAAAATCAACTAACTGCAGCAAAGTGAGTGGCACTAGTACAGTGCCTACACCCTTATCAAACTGCTTCATACTGGATAATTCTCATCAGTTTTATGAGGTGGTAATTTAATAAGTGGGTACGGACCACACCCATTACCTGAATATCTAAGCTGCCAAAATCAGGATAAGCTTTTCATTAGCAACCACTCTTAGAGAGCAGCAGTATTTGCTTGCACTTTTACATTTAATACGAATACCAAATGTTAGTCAGGTGTGATGTAATTAATACCTTCTTACTCAAAATTTAAACATTTTTAAAAACCTCGCTTGGTGCTATGGATTGGCACTGCCCTTATCTTGATGCCCCCAGGTCCCCCCNCCCCCCCCCCCCATGTGGAGGGAGATGTCCTATCTGATACATTGTTTGGAAAATGGCAGATAAGTCCCTTTTTTACAGGCGAGATAACTGTGCCAGACCTCAGATTATTGCCCTAACTTGGTAAAGTCAACACACAAGTTTCAACAGAAACTACCATCAATGCTGTCATGCAACCTCCTTAATTTTTACATTGGTTTCCCTGGTACTATTCTTGCTAAAAAAGAGAGATGATGATCCACGTTACAGGGCTCTGGAGAGCTCACTGGAATGCCAGTGAGGCCTCTTTTCCAATGCACGGACACAATAGCATATGGCAAGAACTACTCTTTACAGGCAAATGTCTTGAGGTATGTATATTGGTGTGTTTCATAATTAAGCTTGCATTCATATTGGCAGAAATGTCATGTTTTTCGGAGAAAAGGGAGACGGGAAGGAGAATAAGGCGTCTAGTAAGAGGTGTGCAGGGGGAAGTGCAGTTGCTTTTTTTCTGACCGACTCAAATGCCTTGGTAATGACAGTTTTAACTGTACTTTTCATTGCAGTACAGAGAATCTATTACCTATCCAAAAACAAGTGCTACTGTAACTTACGAGTCAAACAAAATATAGGTTGCTTCTGAAAATGAACCTGCAATTGGAGGAAAAAATGTTCGTTTTGGTACTCACTCTGCTTGACGCCCATCTTCTCCAACACATCCGAGTCATTCTTGTCATACACCACTACAGCAGAAGCATTGCTTCGGAACGCATTTTCCACCTTGGTGTCAAAATTGCACTTGCCCCTCTTGATCAATGCCACCCAGGGCTCCTGAGGCAGCTCATTCTCCAGTGGGTATTCACATCCATAGTGTCCCCCACGTGTCTTTACATGCACCACCACCCCCGCACTGGGCCCAACTCTCCCTCCTCCGCTGAATTTGCCCACCTCTGCCTTGTCCGAGTGGGTGACAGACCCTTCTGACCATGTCACATTCAGGAAGGCTGTCACATACTCATCCCCAGAGCTGAAGGACCACTCTGAGCCAGCCACCATCCCCATCCACACCGCCACCACCATCACCAGGGCTAACATCACCCGGCGACGCATCTTATCCAGGGTGGGGTTGCGCTGTGGAGGAGGGGGTGGGGCGATTGCCACCGGAATCTCAATGGCGTGGGGTTCACTGGGCACAGTAGGTGAGGGTGGTGACCCCAAAGGCAGGGCCACTCCAGATGATTCGGGCAAGTCTAGCGTTCGGTTGGGTCCTACCTGGGTCCCCACAGAGACAGAAAGGAAGAAAAGCGGGAGTGGTTAGAAGTTGCTGTTTGTAAGCACCACTGATGTTGATGGATGAAAAACTACACAAATTTCATGATGGGAACATGTTCTGATCACGCTACTTTAGTGCCACATGAATAATAATAATAATAATAATGATAATAATAATAATAATAGAAGGGCTCACTGCAATAAGAAGGTATGTGCACTCATGACTTTTTTCCTGTGTTTTAAAGCGAAAAGCTTATAAACCAGGTAAGACCACATTGTCCACATTGCAGAGAACCCTTACCTGGAAGGGTATGTGGACTTCACCTGGTTTATAGGCTTTTCGCTTTAAAACACATGAAAAAGTCCTAAGTGCACATACCTGCTTATTGCAGCGAGCCTTTGGGGTTAGTGCACCGCCCATTTAATGGGCATCTGGCACGGTACCTTTATTTGCTTTTTTAGGTGTACAAGCTTTGGTCATTTTTGTAATGCCCAGGAACCGCAAGAGAGGGAAGGGTGACTGGGAGGGGATGTGCAATGTCGTTGCTGCGATCATTTTGTGAACTCCCCCAGGTGGTTAGTCTAGCGGAAATCCCACCCAAGACGAAGTCAGAGATGAACCCGAACTCTGCACGAGATGAAGGGGGGAGACGCTGGGCTGGGATCGAACCCAGGACCCTTACATCTGTGGGCGCTTACATTACCACAGTGCCACTCCGCCTCCCCTGTGCCACATGAATAGCAATGAGAGATGCCAATGGACATGTTAACACTGGTGCTACTAACAGAGTATAAGTCACAAAGTCAGCAGAAAATAGTGGTACAGTGAAAAATGCGATAAAAATGTAAAGGAATAAAATGTTACATGATGCGTGAACTACGACTATGCAGGACTATGGAAAGTGAATAATGTCTGACCGTAACAAGGAGCTGCCACGACTTTGCACAAGCTCTGCTGGTATTAAAAGTCCAACCAAGAACAAGAGGCAGTCTAGATCCAGTCTATCTTAACCCCACCCCTACACTGACCAAAACAAGATATCAGGGAACAATGAAGCCCAGATGGCCCTGGGGGAGTTGCCACATAACTTTCAAGTAAATGTCCCTTGCGTTCATGTCATAGCAATTCTTGCTGGGCGATATTATTCTGCGATATCTTGTTTAGTTTGGGCATGGAATTAAGATATGACAGTAGGGAATGTCTGGATTGCTTCTTGTTCTTGGCTGGACTATACAAGGGTTATTATCGCTCATACAGAATTTCGTCCTTCTGATAATAATCTGTCTTACTTTAAAATTCCTCCCTTTATTTTCAATTCCATAGCTGCCACTGTCCATTGTCTCAGAAAATGTGGTCAATATTATTATTATTATTATTTCACTACATGTTTGACTTCTTTTGATGCAGAGGATTCACCTGCCATGTAGGCATTTCGGTTTTAATTTTTCAAGAAGCCTTTTTTGATTTCAAAAAGCCCACCAAATTAAAAATTCAACTGCAGAAACACAAGTGACAAGTGAAAATTAACAATCTTTAAATTGACATGGGTGAAAGTGAAGAATTACGCTTTCAACATGGTTCTCAAAATGTCTGTTTGGAATATTTTCTTAGCACTTCATAGTACAGTCTACCAAATAGCCTTATTCATAATGTCACACATTGTTTGTCACACTACTTGCTGGGAAATAGGGTACATGTGTTCAATCTGGGGCACATGTGAAATGAAACACTGTTGCATGACACTCAACTAGGAGGCACTTTTTCCTACTCAGTTCTGCTAACACTGATAAAATTGCCCACTGATAAAACTGAAGGGTGTGTCAACAGTTAATCTGAAATATTTGAAACTGAGTTATGGCATGTATATTAAACAGTCCTTTGTACTATGATTATCCTTCGGAATGCTACAAGCGGTATATTACTAGGGAGCAACTACTACGCCTTGGACT
Organism: Catajapyx aquilonaris; assembly: GCA_000934665.2. Lineage (NCBI taxonomy): Eukaryota > Metazoa > Arthropoda > Diplura > Dicellurata > Japygidae > Catajapyx > Catajapyx aquilonaris. The sequence goes on from JYFJ02005378.1 coordinate 21,678, forward strand.
ACGCATTTGCAATAATATTCATGTCTCTGGTAGTCAGTTTTACAACTGGTACATGGTAGTACGGAACATCTTTACAGCATATTCTACGACCGTAATCACACCGTTGGTCTGCATACAATGACACCCTTTGACCACCAACGCACCAAATTCTAAATAATTTCAGTGTCAGCCAACAGCATTGTTGACCACCAAACCACTCAAGCAGCAACAGCACCCCGCCCACAAAAAAACATATCTTGCTATGCTATATCACCTGAGTCCATTGTTGGGATGAGCCACCCCCACCCACTTGGCTCCCTGCTGTCTGTCCGACTCCTCCGTGCCCTCCTACTCAGTGGTGGCCTCACGCAGCAGGAGTTCCTGACTGTCCCCAACCAGAAGAACAGCACAATTAAGCAACGGGTGTCGGAATGCAACTGAAGAAGAAAGCAACTACAAACTCAGCATCTAAGGAGCCGCCAAGCGGGGACGAATTGAACTATAGGGCGGGATGGGTGGTGCGGTGTTGCCAGATCACTTGTCACAACATTCAGAGTGGCGGGAGAATGAAAAATCTGCACATGTGTTTATCAGCTTCTGAGGTTGCTAAACTGGATTATCAGATATGAATAGTGGTTAGAGATTTGGGCTCCATTAGGGGGGAGGGGGGTGGAATACCACCATTTTTTTCTTACGAATTTTCTTTCGCATTTTTCTCTCTAATGCAGGGATCAGGATAGGGATTTGTGAGGAGGGGATGCATATTTTTGCAATCTATCGAGATATGTGCGTGTTGGAGATACCGGCACAATGTGTGTGTACCGTTTCACTCTTTCAGACACGTTCTCACGAATGCAACGGACCAAAAATTGCGAGAAAAATATAGCACCTGATACGTCTTTTTGTTTGTAGGTGTGGTAAACTGGTTTTATGACTTTCAAAAAGATTGTACGAAAGTCTTTTCTCTTTCCAGAGAATTAGTCGGCTAAAGCTGGAAAAATCGGGTTTTTTTTGAGAAATATGCAGATACTTCAAGGTGGTATACATATTGTATCATGAATTTTCCTCTGTAAAAAATTATTTACTTGTAGTGCAAGTTGTAATCTGGTTCATAATATAGTAGTTACAGTGTGAATTCAACACATCAAATCAAAAACACTGCGCAAAAAAATACCCCACGTATTCGTTGCACGCACATCCGTTTCCTTGAACAACTACGCCAAAAACTATTGCATAGAACTATTTCCTAGAAGAAACTTGTAAACAAAAATAAAGCACAATACACATGTGCAGGCAATGATTGAAAAAAAAACACTAATGCAATGCACGCAACAAATGTGACTTATCTGCATTACACCTTAGGAATAAAAATTAAAGTTGATGACGTGATATCAATCACGTGTGAAGTTGAATTGTTGCCAAAACATGTTTGGCAACGTAGCACGCGCGTAATCGATGCGACAGTGATGTCGTACATCGGAAAGCCACGCCCCTTTTTGCATTTTTTCGCCGCACCCAGCTGATTGCAGATATTTTTCCTGGATGCAATGTGAAATAGAGCGAAATATCGTATATACCACGAATATTTTTGGTCACCAAAATTCAACCGCATATAAGTTCATGCAATTTTCCCGCGGCGATACCGCACACTTTGATTGAAATCAATGTGGTATAAATACGGTACCGCGGTACATATTTTAAATATTTATTGATCATCAGTTCAATCGCCCTGTTAAATCGACAATAACGTACGGTACCCAAATAGCATTGCAAATTTATGGTCACGCGATACCGTAATTAGTTCTCCGGAATTAGACCCTCAATGGATTCAACCTTGCTGATGCCACTCAAGGATTAAAATAAGTTGACTCGTTTGTACGCGTCTTGTATAATCATTACGTAATATGTATTGATTACTAATCGCAAAGTGCAGCTGACGAGAATTTCTACGTGCATCACGTAAAATATTGCATAATGTCGTCCATGCGATACGAAACAGACGGCCACATTTTTTTTTACATGCCAAGCAGTACAGAACGACTTATCTGAAACATAAATCTGATGCAGTTATGCATGTAAATGTGAGTGCTCTACACTATGTATTCGTATAGCGAAAATGGTTTCACCTTGAAAACTTTCGCACGCTTCATGAACCGAATAAATTGAAAGTTTCTCATCCTCCGCTTAAACTCTTAACATTTTCTGCAGAAAAAAACGTCATTAGCTCACGCACCATGACGGAGAAATACTGCGGCTAAGGCAAGGTTGAGAATGCAAATGGGTATAAGACTTCCGCATACATTGGTGGAAATGAAAATCACTACTACCACCTTCTTTGACCACTTATCATGCACTAATTGTCTGATTACAGTATGCATTCATTTTATCGCTTTTGTCGCAGTAATTGACCTGGTGGCCTTTTTGTGTGACCTCGGTTGGTTTGATCTGGTGAAAGTCAGGTTAATAAACTTTCTCATCGAGAGCTACTGTTTGACTAGCTGTATAATATTTAAAAAAAAGTCCATGCCACAGTGGTGTAATTTACAATAATGACTTGTCACATTATGCAGGTGGCAAAAACTGACTGCAGGTGTAATGAATTGCACAGACTGTGTAACAGACACTAATATCATATAATCATCACTGTTTAAGAATATACAGGATGTTCGGGGGGGGGGGGGGCAGTTGATTCAGATTAGTAGCTATGAAAATCAGATTTCCAGAGGTAGGCCTACTGCTCTTTGGGGAGATGTGTTAACAACAACAACAACAACAACAACAACAACAACAACAACAACAACAACAACAACATGGTGTAGTCATGGAGCATATACTACATAAGAGGCGCAAACTTCAGTCGGCGCCTTTGATGTCCGCGTCTCTCTGTTTGGGGCCGTTGCCAAGGCTGGCGGCCATTTTGAAGTGGAGGCAACGCCAACGAGGTATAAATAGGGTACAGGCAAAAATAGGGTCCGCCATATCTTTGATGGTTTTGGCGGCCATGGCAACTACACGTCAAGAACACGCGCGAATCAAATATGGCGGACCCTATTTTTGCCTGTACCCTATTTATACCTCGTTGGCGTTGCCCACACTTCAAAATGGCCGCCAGCCTTGGCAACGCCCCAAACAGAGAGACGCCGAAATCGAATGTTTGCGCCTCTTATGTAGTATATGCTCCCTGGTGTAGTGCAAACCTCAACTAGAGGTTTTTGCATGGACCTTTATTTTCCTCATCAGGGGTACGCACAGCTTTGGGTGTCGATTCTCGAAAAAGCACCTGGGTCAGGAGGAAAGGTGCAAAAATCAAGTGCAATGTCTCATCTACAGTCATTTTGTGAGTTCCCCTGGGGGTGGTTAGTCTCAAGGAACCCCACCCGAGACGAAGTCAGCAACAACCCAACAACCCAACTCTGCATGAGATGAAGAGGGGTGGGAATAATGCCTGGGCTTGGTATCGAACCTGGGACTCTTTCATCCATGGGTGCGTACCATACATTACCCCAGCACCCCTCTGCCTTCCCATACTTTAATATTAATACACCAAGATTTTATTTTAACAAATTCTGAGTAATATTCAGAATGTGCTGATATATCGTATTTGTAAATATTGCGTTTTTAAAAGCAGGGGGTCATAGTGATGTAATGGCTAGCGCCAGTGACGTAGCCAGGATTCCAGTTCGAGGGGGGG
>KZ539339.1:0-10732 GCA_000934665.2 Catajapyx aquilonaris
CAGGTAACGCACTACAACATAAGCAGCTTAGGCCGAATTTGTCAATAGCTGCGTGATAGCTGTTCGGACAAAAAAGTTGGACCACCCTGTATATATAGTTTTGTGATATTATTTTGTAAATATAGTGGTTTGAGTTGTATATAAACGAAGTGTAAGAGAGGTCTTCCTGAGATGCCCAAGGGCGAGCGGGTAAATAAACTTATTCTATTCTTATTGCACTTCTAAGAGCTAGATAATGGCACAAAATTCAATTTTTTGTGCATTTTTTTTGCGTCAACGTTTTATAACCAAGTCGTTGACTTAAAAACATCAAATATTTGCCACATTTGAGGCTTATATCGTAACGATTCCGACGACATCACCATCGTGACCTTGACACTCGAGATACAGCGATTTTTTTCGTTGTCCCGATTTTTGGGATAGCGGGAGATCGATGGTTAAATGAGATTAAAGAGTGCCTTATTTTAAGCATTTCAAAGATTATCTTGCCCAACCAAGCACATATCAGTACCCTGAACTTGTTTTATGCAGTTTCAGCATAAAGTGTAGCTGAAGGGTCAAAAAACAACATTAGGTTGTGTCAGGAACACAAGCCACAGCTTTTGACGTGAATACGTCTTTAAAATCGGATCAGTATTGGGGGAGTGAATTGATTGCTTATTATCAGTATTGAAGTCTGGACGGGGAGGCGGAGTGGTGCTGCGGTAACGTATGCGCCCACGGATGTTAAGGTCCCGGGTTTGATCCCAGCCCGGGGACACCCCCTTCATCTCGTGCAGAGGTCGGTCACCTCTGGCTTCGTCTCGGGTGGTATTTTCTACAGACTAAACCACCCGGGGGAGTTCACTAAAAATGGCCACATAGAGACATTGCACTGCACTTTGCACATCCCCTCCTGTCATCCTGCCCGTGGGCCCGGGCGTTACGTATAAAGGTTCCAACATATGTACGAGACATAAATAAAGGTTCGTGCTATATACCTCTGATGAGGTCAAGCACTACCCGGATTATTATTATATTATTATTATTATTATTATTATTATTATTATTAGTATTGAAGTCTGGACACATTCATGGTGATCCTCCTAAGAATTTCACTGCATGCCCCGCTGCATGCCCCCACCCTGGGCCCCCTGGCAGCAGGGTCCTGACTATAACACTCACACGCTACTTCGGATATAGTAGACTCCGGTATAATAGACTGTAACGCTTCTCTGTAACACTCGAGTTTGCCTCCATGCCCCCCTATGCGGATCCGAATTTAGCCCTGCCATGGGGGCCGTGGCGGGGGGCTCTGTCAGGGCCTGACTGTAACGCTTTTCTGTAACGCTCGAGTTTGCCTGCATGGCACACCCCCCCCCCCATACGGACCGGATTTTAAAGATGTATTCACGTCAAAAACTCAATTTCTGGAAGGACTTAATAGTCCATTATTTTGTTTCAAACTAGGATGATCTCTTATGAATTGAACTGTCAGCATGTCCATTTCATAGTGCAGAAGAGTAGCACATGGTATGGCGGAAGTATCCTGCTCATCTTTGCAGACATTTTTTTATATATATTTTTTATTTTTATTTACACCCTTGAGGCCTTCTGGCCTATGTAGGGGAGAGATTTTTCCACCATTTTCTGACTCTCCAGTGCTGAGATAGAGGGGGACAGTGGTGCAAGTGCAATGTCTCATGTGGAGGACGTGTGCAGTCCCTCAGAGGGCTAGGTTGACAAGACGACCCTCTAGATGCGGGTCAGAGATCTCCCACAAACGCCGCACCTCCTCCAGTATGGGACAGGGATAGGAAAGGCAGGAAGCGGCTGTGGCCTACTAATTTAGGAAACAACTCCGGTATTCACCTGGGGTGACCATGGGAAACCACAGAAAACCACAGTCAGAGTTGCCGGCCTGGGGATTCGATCTCTGGACCTCCCGATTCGCAGCTGGATACCAAATCCCCTCGGCTACTGCTGCTTCGGTTCTTTGCAAACATTTTATTTTCTGGCACAAAATTTTGTCATTGATTTTACAGTTTTGGCTCTGTTATGGAGATAATTTACTGTAATATTTTGTGATCTGATTCCCCTATTTTGGTTATGCAGATAGGAAACAATTATAATGAACCACTGGGCCTTATATCATGCTCCTGTAGAAGAAGAGAAAGCTTGGGTTGGAGCAACTCCCTCTCCTTTTGTGTGCTCTTAACTGTCTCTCTCTTCCGCTAGATTTGACCTTGCCGGTTTTAAAATTGCAATTAGAGGGTGTGGTCCTATGTGAGCATTATTTCCCCTTGAGTTATATTGATTTGTCGTTGCCGATGGCTTCCCATGCTAGACCTCCGCCATCTCTTGGTGCCCGCTACTTTCCAAGAACGTACTTTAAATGCCTTGGCTTGGGAGCGGTCAGCCGCCTGGCATTTAAATGGTAACCCGCTGCACATACCACACTCAGACGATGTCATCCATGTGCAACAATAAAAAACTGTTATAAGCGAATTATTGTCTACCACACTAACTCCTTTATTGTGAAAGAAGTAAAAATGAGCTTGTGTATATTAAATCTTAGATAATTTAATTAGCTTTACAAGTGACCGTGCAAGTGACCTTGCGCAGCCTAAAAACCCTTCTCAGAATGCACCCAAGATGGCCATATGACCTTAACAAGCGAGATTTTTTGGGTGAATTGTGCATGTTTTGTGCGTGAATATGCCGAAAACTGCATCCATTTACACCTTACAGAAGTTCCTCAAATAAATCGCGAAATTTCGTGTACCATGCGTCTGGTACACGGCGGTGAAAGGATTAACGAGTCCCCTATCCCCAGATGTGGAGCACTGTACCAAATAGCATTCGGGCGGACGACTTCTGAACAGTTCTGAACCCACCTAAAACGTCAGTTCACATTCAGCCCCCGTTTGCAGATCAGCGCACCAGCCACCTAAATGCGGACTGCGGCTGAAGGGAATTGACGTTTTAGGTGGGTTCAGAACTGTTCGCAAGTCATCCCCCCTATTGCTATTTGGTACAGTGCTCCACATCTGACGATAGGGGGCTCATTAAGGGCATGGCCTTCCCCATAAGGCTAGACTGGGGGTTGCGGGGGTCTGGGTTGGAGGGTATCCTGTATTTATTTTTCCAATTGTTTTCTTCTTCGTTTTGCTGGAACTTTTTACTTTCTCAGGAACATGATATTAAATATGTACATTTTTAGTGTTTGTACATCTTGGTCACTAAAGCTTTGCATCCACAGTGCACAAGGGATTTGGTATGAGAAGATATGGTATCAATAATGGTATCAGAATTCCCAATATAATATAAAGTAGAATCACTTTGCCACGGGGACTCAAAAGGAACTTCAGTGTATGTTTTTCCTGATGTGTATTTGTTAGATTCTGCTCAAATCAAGTTATCTGTTGGAGGTAAAAGTTTAGTTCACTTCAACATTTTTTCACCCCAGACTGATTTATTTCTGGAATTTGGACTTGACATCATTTGGCTTGCTGATCAACACATTGCTTAATATCTCAGGATCTCCCACTTTGCCACTGCTGACGAGTACACCGACACAACCCTGCGTGTAATCACGATAGAGAAGAAGCAGTATGGAAAATACGTCTGCAAAGCTGCCAATAAACTTGGTGAGGATGAAGCTGAAGTGGAGTTGTTTGGTGAGTATCTGGGCCAGCATTATTGGGCATGGATTGTGATATGTACCTGGTGCATGACTTAGTTCATGTCTATCAGGCTCAGTATAAGCTGCATATGGCCTGCTGTGCCCCATTTGTGAATGCAATTGTTAGCAAGTGTATGGATACACGTGATTCTTTGTGTTTTCGCTTGCAGAGACTGTAATACCTATCTGCCCTCCTGCCTGCGACCAGAACACCTATTATGGAGGAGCCGCCACCATTTCTGGCAGTGCTAGCATGGCTTTGGCCCTCATCTTCGCCGTCCTCATTTGCATTCATTGGTAGGATCATACCCCCCATCCTTCAAGTTTTCATACTACCTTCAGTATTTTTAGGTGACCCTAACAAGCAAAGCATTAGTCACTGTGGTTGTTATAATACTTTGTGATGATGTTGGTATGCTATTGTAGTATTTAGGTATGCTTTATCAAAATATTGATGAGTTGCATTTGACTGCTAATGGAACATAAGGGTTATTTATGCGGTTGGAGGAAACTGAACTTGGTCTAGACCACATTCAGTTATTTACAGTGCTGCAACCGCCCTGAAATAGGCAGCTAACATGAGGTGTAAATCACTTGTAAGTTTGTTTTACACATAGACAATTGAAAAACGAGCCTGCACTTAAGTCCAACGTATGGCATCAAGAGTTTGACTGTGGCCGAGTTGTAGCAACTGAAATTAAGGAGAAAATTTGTGATTATGTATGGTGGATAGCAGTACGTAATCAGAGATGTTTCTTAAAGGGACACTCCACTCATAATACAAGTTGTGTTCTAAAAATCGGGCAAGAAATCCTGATTCCGAGGGTATAAGCAATTTTTCTGAGAAACGAACGGTAAGGCCAGGGCGAGAGGTCAGATTCGTAAAATAATAGTCTCCCGCCAGCGAGTGGAGACGCCTGGCAGGCAAGCAATCCCCTCGTGGCGGCCAGACGGCGAACCACACCAAGGTAGCTATTTTCTAGCACTACTAGCAGCTACAAGTAACTGCTAATGACAAGTCTCTTGCCTAGGCCAGTGCATGCTACACCTAATTGTCTAACAACAAAATGACTAATGTTGTAGCCTGGCAGACACCAATAGTGCTTCATATGGGAATTAGTCATTGAAATCGAGCCATCTTCTGGGCCCTAACACATATTAGCTGCTAATCTGCAACGCGTAGCGGTTATTCTAAGATGGCGCACTGGCGCAGCCCAGTGGTTCTATTCCGGGACGGAATCTCATGGAAAAGAGTGCGGCTCTTGGCTCTGCTGCTGCGATGGAGGGTGCCCAGGATGGACATGGCCAGGAGGGACCAGGTGGCCCCCAATCCACTGTGCATGGCCTCCTACCCTATCAGTTGGAGCCAATGCTGGTGCTGGTCCACTGCTGGTGCATATGATCGACTGATGTCAGCGATGATGAGTTCGTTGGGCGGCACCCGTACATGACGTACTTTGAACGATCATGATGACGAGGACGATGAGGACGACGAGGGCAATGAGGACGACGAGGACCAGGAAGACGAGGACGACGGTCAGGCAGGCTCGTTGTTATTTGGATACGCGGACTATAAACAGATGTTGGCGTCCCATCTGGTTTCACTTTGCACTCCTCAACCACTCACGTGGGAAAAGTCACACTTACGTGAGAAGATGACATCACCACTAATCTTCTGGGTCGGTGGAAAGGTAGAGCACGGTCCGTTTCAAATCCACACCTACCGATCTCCAGTTCTGCCCTCACCTACCCTCAGAGGGTGGCGTCGCCACCTGCGCCGAGCCCGTTTGAGCGCGGTTTTCGAACGACACACTTCCAGCTTTCGCCCTGGCCTTACCGTTCGTCTCTCAGAAAAACTGCTTATACCCTCGGAGTCAGGATTTTTTGCCCGATTTTTAGAGCCCAACTTGTATTTTGAGTGGAGTGTCCCTTTAAGGGAATCGCAGCTGGAACTATTTGTGGGAAGACTAGGTTCCTTAACAGTATATTATTGACATTCAAAAGTCCTCCAGCTTATCCTGGCTCAACTTTGTTGGCTCCTGACCTTCTCCAGGCTCCCTCTCATAACAGCAAAAATATCAGTTCAAAACCCCTGACCTGATTTGTCATGCCATCTGATGAGGACCATGGACGTAAAGAATTATATTATTTTGTGGAGAATTGAGATATTGCTATATGGATCATTAATTTTCAGTGGAAGGTGATTCCTGATAATATAGGATGAAAAGTGAAACACAGTTTTTCAGTATGTTTCCTCAGTTTTGATAACATGTGCTGGAAACTTGTAAATTTGCAGATTTTTTGTTCTTGAAAGGCCACAGAAGTGCTAGGGACCTTCCAGAATTCATATTCTAAATTTTATGGATATGGTGTATAATGCCCAATGTTTTGAGTTGCATGATGTTTACTGAAACTGATGTCTAATAAAATCATTGCTTATTGCATAAGGTGACAGTACTTCAAATGGTGTCGAGCCAGTGCCTAACTTATGTAGCTCTGACACACACAGATTTGGACTTGTGGGGGGGAAACTGGCATTCACAGATAATCTGCAGAACAAACTGGTAATGTAAGAAGCCATCAGTTGTGAGAAAATGCACTAAATTTTGACTGGTGACTCGAACCTGTCTGCCGGGACTCATTTCCTCATTCGGTTTACACGTGACAGGGGTGAAAAATTGCACATTCATGAGTTGCAAGCTAACGTTTTCACAAGTCAGGGAACAGATACTGGAAAACTGAGTGATCCATCCTCCACTTCCTAGTTCAAAAATTGTCTTCGTGGCTGAACCAATCTTGGCCCGTGCAGGTTACCGGGATCTCCGGCGATGCACATCATCGGCTTGTAAACACACGGGCGATGTATATAAGTGCACTTGCTTGATGACATCAGAACCACTACAACTCATGGGTGATGACATAGCCGATCAAATCGCCCACACGTAAAAGCTGCTTTACACCTGGGCTGCCATCAGAAGTGCAAGGACTGGAATTTTACATGGTTACTTACTCATCTGTAGGGTAGCAGTGAAATACAGGAAATTAAAAACCTTTTATGCCACAGACAGGTTGGGTCCTGATCTAAACCTTAGGGTGCAATAGGATCGGTCCCACCACAACATACGCAGGCACAGATAATTGCTGCACAGGTGTCGCCGGATAATCAGAAAACACAGATAATCGGGAAATGGTCCTAATACCGTAAAATGAGATATTCAGATGTTTTGAATGTAGTACTGTACATACTTATTCTGCTTTAAATAATATTCAATCGGAATTAGAAAAGAATTCTGTAGATTTATAGTGACAAGGTAGTGACCCGTAGATGTCTTCTGGGAAAAGTCAGTTACCAGTATATTTCTTTGTTTGCTAGAAAAATGACATTTTTTTCGAACTTCGCTTTGTTTTAGCCATACACAGAATAATCCGCACCCGGAAAATCGGGAGTACAGTGTAATGCCATAGAACAAAATGGATTCGTGCACGTAGTCTGTATATTAACCAGTTGCATTATTCCATGCACCCGACAAATGCGATCTACTTTCCCAACAGAATAAGGGCCGTACTCCATTTCCAATAAAACAAGGGCCAGACTCCAAAAAAGTTTCCTGTCATGTCCTGCTTCACCCATTCGTCATATCGGTGTGAAAATCACATCATAAGATGGCAAGACGATTTTGGACATACAGGATTTACCTTCACACATTAACCTCAAATAGGTTTAATGACGATTTTTTGTCCTCCACCCCCACCTTTTTTCCTAATGAAGTCCCCGCTTTGTTCCCAATAGAACAAGGTGCGAACTCCAAAGTACACATTTTGGCCCCCTGCTTCGCCCGTGGGTCCTATCGGAGTGAAAATCAGAGGATAGGATCCCATGGCGATTTCAGGCATATTAACTTTACTTCCACATGTGTACCTCTAATCGTTTACCAATGGTGATTTTTTTCTTATAGCCGCACCTTTTTTCCACCATGGAGTTCGGCCCTTGTACTAGTGGGATGTTCAATTGCAAGGGAAAGCAAAATGTGACAGATGATCCTCAGTCAGGACATCACAGGTGCCAAATGAGGGGTGCGGTGGAAAAACGTGACAACCCACAAAGGTGTAATTTTTCAGTAGAGTGAATTGAAGTTTGCACTCTCTTCACAAATCATAGGGAATGTGGGTTTTGATCTAGAACGCGTTGGCGTCTCATGCATGATACGTGAATTTGGAGTATACCAAACTGTTTGTCGTGTCTTTTACATAGTTGCTAGGTGTTCCGGTAAAAAATGACAAAAATGTTGGTTGTCACGTTTTTCCACCACACCCCTGAAATGATGTTTCTGGATTGATGGAGAAGAATAGATGGTGGACAATTCATGAGTTTGCCTCTGAGATGTGACTGTTGCATACGAATGCCGTTCACATGATGAAAAGCTCCTGGGAATGATAAAAATAGCATCTCAAAAACATGAATATATCTACTGGTTTCGGCTTCTGAACATGCATATGTCATAGTAGGATGACTCCATTCAGTCCTGAGATAAGGACCCCACCTATCTGTAGCATAAGCGGCATAAACTGACTAATTCACGGACCTATCTTACATCTGTGTTTCCACTATTCAAACTCCAGCCCTCACATTTGCTCATCATTATGACATTTACCTACCGGTACCACATACATTAACTATGGAGAAATGGTTATGAGTAAGCCCAGGGGAAAATCTGAACAAGTTTCCTTTATACAGGGTGTTCCAAGAATCCGGGTCACTTTTGGATAACTGCTATCGCCTGATAGCAGTTATCCAAAAGTGACCCGGATACTTGGACACCCTGTATAAATGGACTGAAGTTAATTCACATGTGAATGTCAGGAGACCAATAAGATATTTCAAAATTGACTCTCCCAGAGGCCTAATCTGATCTAATGGTCACAAGGGCAGGTGGCACACAGGAATATGGGATAGAGAAAGAAAGTGAAGGAAAGTGAGCTGCAAAGGTGCCTTAGAATGCATTTTTTATTTAACTGTATTCTCCAAGACCACTGACACACCTGTCCCATCTCTGCTGGACCAAGTATCTGACACACCTGCATCTGAATAGAGCCCTGTCAGATGAATTCTTCGATAATTAGAAACCATGGCTGTTATTTTTGGCAGATGTGTCAGATGTTCATTCAGCACTAGTATATTATAGGGGTGTCAATGGTCTTGAATAAATCATGCATTCCATGGTATCTTTGCATCCTTTTTTTTCTACTTTTCCTCTTTATCCTGTATTTCTGTGTTATCACCTGCCCTTGTGGCAGTTGCATCTGACAAGGGGGAAGGGACGTCGCTTTTGGACTTGGGAAAAATTTGGTCCACTAATGGATGAGACTTGCCCAGATTTGTTGGATATTTTCTCCTGGACTTCTGACCATGTCTACATGGGGGATTGACTGGCTCATTTTCATCTTAATGGACCTTGTGAAATGAAAGGTGATGTGTGACCAGGCACCAGGGTGTAACATATTAAGCATGAGATTTCTTTAAACTGCAGGAAAGCCCTTGGTGCATATTGTATGAATTTTCTGGTAGTAATTTTAAGTCTTATTATATGAATATGACAATGCACCTACATAATACTAAACATTCAATTTTATTACAGAAACTGCCATTCCCAATATCAACTATCCAGGTAAACTAACCATTCCAAGCAGAAGTGAATCTCAAGTGTCGGCAGGAAGCATTGTGTTGTTTGGATTGATTGTAAGGTGGTTGTGTGTGAAGAGACTGTCATTGTATTCGTAGAATTGTAGCATAGGATGTGTGTGAACTGGACTGAAAAGAAAAAGTTTAAAGTCAAGTTGCCTTATATTTCATGACTGAAAAAAAGGACTTGCACTTATGTTTTCGGAGTCAGATGTGACAAAAAGTATAAATTGTGGGCCAGTCTGTTGCCTTGTTCAGCTATAAGTGTGTGTGTATATCATAAGAGCACATGACTTGTGCATCATTATATGTGTAGTACTCACTAGTGTGGTATTTCTGTAAGCTACACTAGTTAACTTTTCACGTTTTAAAATCTCAAACAAGTCACATTCAAGAGCAGCTTTTAACTTGATTCATTCCAAAGGAAAGTGTCTTACTTTATATATATTTTTAAAAGTACTTCGTGTTATTTTGTGAAATGTTTCAGAAATGTAGGCGAGTAGTATAGGTTGAGTCACAGTACAACAATTATAAATTTTTGCACCAAAAGTATGGACTTATACTTTGTGATGACTGTTTAAAATGGAGAAGTTTTATAGGTTTTGGCCATAGGCCTATATTTTCAGAAGTGCATGGGAAGTGTGCTGGCAAGTATTGTTTTTATATTTAGTTGTATTCTGGAAAAGTTGTTCGATGTCTAAGTGCATCTCACAACAAATGCATCAATTATGGCTGGTTTTTACAAATATTTGTCAAATGGAAGTTACCATAACTTGTAGATGATTATCAAAACACCATTAGGCCTGTAATAGTGAGGGCAGGTGACAGTGAGGTGGGTCTAAGGAACCCAATACCCATCAAGACATTCAACTTGTGGCTGCATAAAAATTGTGGGATCAATTGGGTGAGCATCATAATTGATTGATTGATCTGGTTAGTTTCATGGAGTGTAATTGTATGTACAGGTGAACTTGTCAAAATTTAAATGGCAGTGTTGTCCCTTTTGCATTTTGAAATGTTTTTAAATAATACAACAATGTATGCTTTATGTGCCTCAAAAACAAGGGATATCTTGCACACTGGTGTAGCCAGACATTTTTTGGAGGGGAGTCCACTTCATAAGTTCCTCCCGGGCCTGTGTCACTGTCTTGCATCCTATGGTAAAACCATACTCGAAAGTAATGAGGGTGAATTTTTGTTGCATAAATATATTTTCACTGATTACTTTGACCTTGAAAGGTGGGTATTATTTTCATATATGTGGCATTAATAGAGAAATCAGTTAGGCACTTTTAAATCACATTGTCATTTAGTTCAAATACTTTCTCAAAATCAGACAAGTGGTTTTATTATGGGACTCGCTTGGCAGTGGGGCTTCACCCCCCCCC
>KZ539340.1:0-15521 GCA_000934665.2 Catajapyx aquilonaris
TCTTCCTCCCCTCTCTCCGGCCCAAAAATCCCCAAGCTTTTTTTGCCCCGGGGCGGCCCCTCCACTCCAACCGTGTCCACCACCAGCTCCCTGGCGTACTGTTCCCCCTCTCCTCCCCTGCTCGCCCTTTTCTCCAGCCATCTTCCACTCCTACTCCTTGCTTTTCCTGGAGCGACTCTGCCCCACTGCCGCTACACCTTATAGCAGCTACGCTTTTGTGGTTCCCTATGATTTTCCCTGAATTACTCAATTACCAGCATAAATTTTATAAAAATAATCCGTCAAGTTAATTTATTTGTGGTGGGAAATATTCATAAGATCTGAGGGAAGCCACCTAAATCCAAATCAGGAGGTGCAGGTCAACACCCTTTTTTGTGGATATGACTTCTATTTTGGTAAGGGGAAAATGACTAGCATTGGCAATTTAATTAGAATTAACCCTAATTAGACCGGGGTCGGGTGGGGGTGTTTGTTGCGTTTTTTTGCAAGAATCTGCAAAAAAATCGCTTGCGTTGTCATTTGAGTAACCACACGACTAATCTAGTAACATGATGTAGTGTCTCGGCTTGATCCTGAGGTCATTTATGGGACCATCTTGCCATACCATACAGAGATTTAAATTCTTAAAAGCCTCAACAGATGCCGCAGGATTGCATTTCGCACCTACGTATTTTTTTCTCCAACAATTTTTTGTCACCCCTGTGCTGACAAGAAGTATATGTCGCCCTGACGCTGCTGAACAGACCAGTACGCATGAATAATATGTCACAGGACAGTCATACCAGGTACAGAGACAAACATACACCCCCCACCCAAGTGGAAACTCGCTCCACAGCTGTTCAAAAGCCCCACGGGGCATGCACCCCTCCATCTTGTCAAAGGCCGGGTGGGAGTTGCGCAGTGGCCAGCCAGCCGCTAATTGGCATTTACAAAACATTATTTATTTACGACGGCGAATCAGAAAGTAATTGAAGACTTTTTTCATTCCGAAGTTTCACTAGAGAAACTGAAACTGAGATATACTGTACATATGAAAGGGCGAGTCTTCCTCTAATTTTAGACATAGTCACCCTACACTTTGGTGCACTTGTCCCAGCATGGCACTAGTTTTTCCATTGCCCTGCAGAAAAAAGCGTCCCGCTGGGTGGGAAGCCAGTGGGGGATGGCCTCTTTCACTTCCTCGATGTCATTGACGTTCCGACCTCCCAGGTGCTTCTTCATTGGTCCAAAGAGATGGTAGACCAGGGGTACTCAACTAGTTTATGACAAGGTCCAGTATTTACCTTTCCTGGGCCATTGAAGGTCCAGACTCCTTAGACTAACCACCCAGGGGATTTCACAAAATGACACCCACGACATTGCACTGCTCTTTGCACATTCCCTCATAGTCACCCTGCCTGTGGGCCCAGGCGTTACACTAAATAGGTACCATGACTGTAAGAACGAATTAAATAACG
Organism: Catajapyx aquilonaris; assembly: GCA_000934665.2. NCBI lineage: Eukaryota > Metazoa > Arthropoda > Diplura > Dicellurata > Japygidae > Catajapyx > Catajapyx aquilonaris. The sequence goes on from KZ539340.1 coordinate 1,458, forward strand.
ATCTGTGCAATAGACCCTAATAGGCTGAAAGCACTACCCAGGATTCTTCTTATTATTATGAATCGGCGGGTGAGATCAAAAAATTCGATTACAGGGGATGTCCACCACCATATTCTGCACCAAGAGACATACCTACTGAATTTTTATTTCAAGTCACCTTCCACCATGCGCCTGTGACATCACTATAACTAAATTATTGTATGTTCAGCTGCACACAGCAGAAATATTTTTTTCCTGCTATTTTGTGACTTACAATAATATTGATCTCTCCACAAATTCATATGTCAAAGTGATACAGGTGATAGGGGGTGCATATGGAAGCAGCATGGCACAGGTCTGAAAGGCCAGCCATGCTCCACCTTGGGAGATGCTGACCACTGACATTGATGTTGTCTCCTGGCAAGTGTGAATACCCCATGCATGCCTGCAGTATTGGTTGCCAGGCTAGGTTGGTTGAGGGACAGTCTGGGAGTGCAGGTGCCTGGCCCCAGCAACCCGTGATGCAAGCATGCACGAAGGTATTCATCCATGTTAGGATAGAGACATCGTCAACAGCCTTCAAGATCCATACACATCACTTACCACCCATATTATTTTAGCAAATGAATTCATATACACCAGTCTAGCGCACAAACAAAACCTTCCTTTTACATTCCTTTGACAGTAAGGGCTTTGTGACATTTACGTATGGTGAGACATTCGAGATGCATTTACCATAATATAATTTCATATTCTGCTCCACACAAATATAAGACAAGTGACTGAGCTCACTTCTCAAGGGATGGGTTCTGCTCCAGGTGTCCCTTTATGGCCTTCCGGATCATGGTGTTCTTTCCCATAAGGACAATGGCCACTCCTCGCAAAGAAATGCGGATCTGCTGCATTTGCTTTGAGCCCACGTTGTCCGCGCCCACGATGAAGCATTTTGGATATTCGTCCAGGAGTTGCTGGAATTATGAAACGTGATCAGTTAGGCCTATTTCAACAAATATACAAATAAATAATCGTGATCAAGCATGAATCTTTCAGAGAGTCATATGACATGTCACAGGCTGCATATAAATGATAATTTTGACAGGAAGAATACACTTTCATGTGATTTCTGTGGAATTGATGGGTTATGTCCAATGTTTGTATGAATTTCCTCAGGGTTCTCCAATTTGCTCCCACAATCTTAATCCATCACCACTGAGTGTAACAGAATAAAGTTGTAAAGAAAATAGGATGCCCTAGGAAGCGGTATGCTTATCATTTACTCTTGATTATTAAGAGGTAGAACAATCATCATACCAATGAACCAAAGCAAAGTACCTATATTCACACCGTCACACCATCACACCACGTGCATATTTCGAGCATCATGGAGTGAACTACCAGCTAATCCCATGTACTTTAAGCAGGTAGTCTGATTAATGATCTTGCATGAAGAACGTTGCTATTTACAAGTAATCAATTGTAGTATATAAATGAACTGGCATCTTCCCAGCCTGGCAAATGGTGATTCTGTCCTCAATTGTGGGAGAAGAACGCGCTCAAAGTTGAACAGTCAGGCTGTTCCCCATGGCAATCATAATATTGTTGCCGCATCTTCCAGAGCTTTTGTATCGAGTGTTTGTCTGGGCTTTACATGGGAGGCTCTCATAGGGACACACGAATTGCTGAGGTTGCGCAGGATTGAAGGGTTATGCATGAGCTTGGCCACCATGATGTTATCACCTGAGGTGATCTTAGAATCAATACCCCACCTCTGTTGCAAAATACTCAAAATGTCCCATGGGGTTAGTTACATGGAGTCAAATGAGGGTTTTTGTTGTTGTTGGGAATGTATTCATATTCCCAGTACATGGCAGGCCAAGGACCTCCCAAAAAGTATGGGCTTTATACAGTGGTGCATAGATATGCAGTTGGAAAAATGATCAGGTTAATGTAGATAAGGAGTAATTACTTTTTGGGAGGTTAGGTGATGTTAATTGAGGCATTGACATGGGAAAGGGCATAAGTCACAAAGAGAAACTTGCCTCACAAAAAAAAGGGGGGGGGGGTTACATTTAAATGCTAATACTCACTGTTTTGATTGGACTTTTAATGACTTTCTGTAACAAAATCCAACAATAAGAAAGTTTGTGTGTAATAAAATCCTATTCATGGTGTCTCAAAAATGCTTGCTTTCCCTAGCCCCCATAAAAAAATATTTTTCAACTTGTGTCCTTTCCCATGTCAAAACCTCAATTATTTAGGCAGGGTTTTATAACAGCGCAATGTGTTCCAAGTGTCAGGGATATTTTTTGTTATCGCTAATATTGCTTTTTTTTCTTTTTTTTTTGGTAGCTTGCTGCACCCCAATCCAGGTGCCCAATTAAGGCCGGTATCCACGTATGAGATTCTCGCATAAGAGGAGCCGCGAGGAGCCAACTGCGCATGCCCAGATACGAGAAAGTTGAAAATTTTCAACTTTTTCCCCTTTCCTCGTATCTGGGCATGCGCAGTTGGCTCCTCGCGGCTCCTCGTATGCGAGAATCTCGTACGTGGATACCGGCCTTTACTCTCAGGTGGTTGATAGAGCAGTTTTCTATATAATAAGGGCCTTGGATTGGGTTTAAGTTTATTGAGAAGAAGCCAAAGCAACTATGGCTATCTGGCTGTATGAAGACGCAAAGGTGGGACAGATGGAGAGAGAAACGAAGAGGAAAAAGAAGCGAGGAAAGACTGGTATCTCTCTTAGTCTGTCTCCTATCCCAAAGACCTGTCCGGCTTGGGTGGCCCTGCCAGTAGACGAAGCTACCCGCGGCATAGCTCTTGGGGTCACGGGAGAAACGAAAACCACACCACCACGATAAGGTGGAGATACCATCGGGGGGGCCTTGGATTTGTACACAACAAGCTACAAAAAAATAATAGCTCTGACATGTGAGTGACATTCCCTATAACTGAAGAGACCCACCCACACACTTGGAACCGAGCTTGGAACACACCCTGGATTTGGCTCTGCCGATGGAGAACTGTGTGAATGTGCTCCAGACCCAGCTGCTGGGGAAAGGGCGGTTTGGGTTGGTTCAGATGGTTTTCGCCCAAATCCAACTGATAACCATGCACGACGGCAGTGCCAATCCGGGATGGAGGAGGCTCATTAAGTGCATGGCCATCTCCATAAGGCTAGGGTATGAGTTGCAGGGGGCTGGTGGGGATCCACATCACAATGCATGAAGCCCTTCCTTCCCCACAGTTGAGTTGAGAATCGCATGTGCCAGTTCAGCAGCAAACCCAGACAGGCTGCAACTTCAAGTAAACGTGTGATTGTGCGCTCGGACTGCCATTCGGCCCCGATATTTCAGTTCCAGCTGCCCACAGCGGTGGGTTCTACCATTTCTGGCTCCGCCGTGTTGCCCCTTGTGAGAGCAGCAGCCAGAGTCAACGCATGGGTCCTCGTCATTGCGCACCACGTAACACACCCGCACACATACCTATCCCCCATTACTGCACATACTCACAATGAGCTTGGTGAAGTAGTTCGCCTTCCACGTGGCCTTATCCTCCCTACCCATCTTGCAATAAGTGAAGTAGGGATCACGTTCGGTGGTTTAAGGACTGAAAAGATGGGGGAAAGGGGACATCAATTTTCCATCCTCGTCCGGCCAACCAGCATGGCCAGTATTTCAACCTCCCCTGAAACCGGTACGCCCGTCATCCGGGGCCAATTCCATGTCCCCAGTGGTGAGGGGCGACCCGGCCGGTTCATATTCGGGGTGGACTGGCCCCCACCGCGGGCAGGGGAGTGCCCGATGTGGGCAGATTTCGACCTGAGCACAACTCACCTCGGCAAACTCCACGGCAGCAATGGCGACCGGCAGTTCCGTTGTCAGCGTCCAACTTCCGCCTCCCGCGACGTCACATCCTACCATATTCAAATCTATCGCTATTAATTTAACTCACCAATTATCGCTTTCACGCATATTTGAGTGCGTTATTATTTTAGCGCGTACTTTAACCACAAACCATTTATGCGTGACATGTGCAACGAAAATATCGCCGGCCATCTTGCTACAGTCTCCGACTAGATGTACCGTAGTGGTTCAATACGGTACCAGAACTGCCGGGTTCATTAGCATTGCGCACCTACTCGACCGTCAAGCATTGTCATGCGTGTAAAGTTGCCCTTTTGTCATCTTTAGAGGAAGTGCTAAATCTCGACCCTCCCTATAATTAAAATCGCTTCAGTAGAAAAGTCATCCACCATGATTCCACAATAGTAAAAAAAAAAAAAAAATGCCGAAAAAGTCGCTGTAAATCACACGACAATACATCTAGCTACCATTTATATGTGCGCTTTATTTTTATTTTTGCAGCATTTCACATGTGAAAACAACCTTTACCGGCCGGGCAAATTTCACCGGCTCCCTTCAGATAGCCGAAAACCTTGTCCAGCTTGGTTACGCATTTTTTTGTGTTGTCGATCGAGGGCAACAACCTTCCTCCGCTCCCTTCAGCCCGAGTTGTATCCCTCCGGTGGGTCCTCCATTCCATTTGTTTGGACCTAGCTTTCCCGTATAGTATATATTTCCTGCGATTCACAACAAAAGTATCGCAGTGGGTCGGCCTGTCGTAATCGCCACCCTCATTAACACCCCCCTGGCGATATTGCGCGATAATCCCTCCTCCATGTACAGTCCCATTGTGCCGTACTGACAGTCAACAAAATAAAAACCCTGTCCTTGTGACGTAAGGGATAATCTCATCATGGTGGGGGGAAAACCAGTCGTCAACAAAAAGGAGATTTAAAAAGAAAGGCAGTTGGCAAACCTGGTGATAGTTTTTCCTCGGGGCAAAAATGAAGGGGCAGGGCTCGGTGGAGGTCACGAGCGAGGCGGGCATTTCCTGTGAGCATTTTGCAGGGGAGGGAGTAGAAGTGAGACAAGAGGTCGGCGCACTTTTGTCGCATCATGTAAACAAGCACACGGGCCGCACCGTTGCCCGATTTACAGTACCGGTATCGCAACAACAAACCGGCTACTTTGCCGGTTATTGCGAAGTAGCGAGACGTTCCTGGCGTGCCGGTGGCCTATCGGGTATTCCGGGGGGTATCGAAAGCACTGCGTGTTTGTCAATATTGTAGTGGTCGTCAGTCGTTGGGTTTGGTACCAGCACCGGACAAATGATGGGTTAGGTGCGGGATCGATAGTAAACATCCATTGTTGACGACCACTTGTTGTGGATTTACTATCACCCGGTGGTATTGTAAAAACCAGCGCAGTTGCAGAAAGCGGTTGATTGACCTGGTCGGAAGAGTTAATTGTTGTATCTGTGGCCAAAGACAAAGTGTGGTGATGTGTCACGTTTAGTACATTGATGGGTGTCGGTGTACTGAAAGTGGCCGATTAAGCACCGGTATATTATGTGCTATGCTGAAGGTGTTGACTAACAAGGCGCGCAGAATGGACCATAAGTCACGCACCCTATAAATTTCTTAAGGGACTCATAAATCATTAGCACGGCAATGGATATTTGACGCATAAAACCTTGAAGCATGAACAAAATGCAATTATAGGCAAAGTTCTCTTACAATGTATCATAAGAACGTCGAAATGCCGAAGGTAACTGAGTAGTTCATTTTTTAAGTCAACAAGTCAGCAGTCTAAATATACAGCATTTGACTCCACATTGTGGTTTGATACCAAGGACTGCTTTAAAATCCCACAAAAAGTCAGTCAGGCATTGTAAACGCAAACAGGCTTATATTGGTAAAAGACGAATATTATACAAATGTTGACACCGTCCAACTATTATTTCAGCAACCTATTTAGATAACAACTTCTGGATAACCTTTGTCAGAACACCCGCATTTGACGTTTTCATCAACATGATACAATCATCGCAATTACACCTTATCGGCTCCCCCGTATATATACTGCATAAATTACAGCATGAGGCCCAATTTTCACAGAATACAGTGTATCAATTCGCACCCATGGATTCGCATGTTACACAGTAATAATACTCCACTACATATGCAAACTAGTTGCACTTCGCACTATTTATTTTTGGTAATCAGTCCTCTCTGTGTACATATTATTGGAGCCAATGCAACACCATTCAAGTAGTGCAATTTACACAAATTTATAGGGTCATCAGCAAAATACGTCACTCTGATTTTGGCACAATACACTTAGGCAACAACGTGGAGTTCGTCTTGGAATCAATACCTAATCGTTTCTTTCAAGAGTATATTGATACATGTGAAACAAAACGGATGGGAACGGAACAGAGGGGCGTGGGAGCAGTTCAATCGTGACGTCACAGTCGGTCGAAGCCCCCTTCCCCTTCTAGCTTCTACACCCACGTCACGGCCCGTCACACTTGCATCAACCCCCTCCCATTTACTGATGTCCTTTTTTAATGACCCCTTGCATTTAAAAAATGGCACATGCAGTAGGTGATAAATAATTTAAATTATGAATGTATATATAAATCCAAGACACCCACTTTATCAGTTCACACACCAAAAAATACACATCACTTAAATTTGTGTTCATTTGCTTTATGTTCGTCCTTGAATGTTGTTTTCCTTCGTTGTGATTGGTAAGATGAGCGAGGTTCACAGTAGTATAGTGAACGGCACCTGTGGGCATCATGACCGCCGGTAGGCGTGTTCCAGAAGGCTGTCCCTGACTGACCCCAGCATCTTAAAGGCTTCTTCCGCCCCCGGGGCCGAGTTCTTGTCCGGATGGAGCAAGATGGCCAGACGCCGGTACGCCCGGGTCACCTCCTCTCTGCATGCCAATTTAGACAGCGGAATTAACACCATTAAAAACCTGCCTACATTTCATGAAGCATGTAACGGCCCGGCTGCGTGCATTGTTATCATTATTACTGTACATAATCACTGTATGATAGAGACGTGATCACAATAATGGCTCTGATGCTCTTGGTCTCTTGCACTGCTGCGATTACTTCCTTTGTGCATGCGACAGTGGGCAGTTGCGTATATTATACAGTCAAAGCCGGCAAAACACGTGCCCAAGGCGAAACACGAGGTCATCTTACACATTTGCATACAAATGTGCGCACATTCGTATATATTTACGCCACTTATTTTGGTGAGTGTCGTTCATATTGCAGGAAACATGCGAGGAGAAAGTCAAACATGTGATTGAATCTACAATGTAGTTCGGGGGCTTCGGGCCGGTATGTGTAAGGTCGCCGGTATACAGGCTTAATGTGTTTAAAATGACACAAAGCAAGGTCGGTTTTACTGCATCACAAAATGAAAGCGGGCACATTGTAGGAGGCCGTACCATGGTAGATGCGCCCACAAAAGCTTAACTATTGAAAATATTGCCAAGGATAGTGCGTCCCCAGGGGATGTATTTCAAAGCAATGCATAAACCAAAACGGAGTCAAGGCTTATCCTATCATAGTATGCAACCAAACGTCCTTTCTAATTCGCCAAGACGTATACGCACCTAGTTGCTCCTCGTCTGAGACCCAGCTTTTCGTAGGGATCCTTTCCATTGCGCACTTGGCTGATGGCTAAGAACTGCTCTTTGGTGTGCTTACTAGCTGTGTCTGGTCGGAAGGTACCGCGGTTGTGGTCCGCAGTAATCGGGTCTTGTACCCTGTCGAGCACCCCTGCGAACAGAGCCTGACAACCGAATTAGTGGGTACGGTATAGACCTGGGATGGGTGTCCACAAACCTCGAAGGCCTCCATGATGCCGGTACCACTCATAGCTGACACCTCGAAGTACTTGAAACCCTGGAGGTCGGCCCAAAGACGCCCTTCGGACTCTTCGATGACCCTCTTCTCCGGTGACTCCGTCTTGTTCGCGAGCAAGATCACGGTCACATGTTCGAGTTCAGAGATTCTAAGGGACATGTGCAATCAGGCACAGTAAATTGATGGGACACACAACATGCTAAAATGGACAACTGACCCGCCCATTTCTCGTCTCATCTCGGACAACCACGTGTCAAGTGCGTCGAAGCTGTAGGAATCGGTCACATCGAAGACCAAAAATGCGCCTTGGGTTTCCCTGTAGAAGTCGTTACGGACATCGTAGAAAACAGCGTCTCCAGACATGTCGAAGATGTTGACTCGGATGTCTCGGGCAGCACTTCTGGACACGCTGGCTCCGAAGTCGATTCCGATGGTTGGAAGATATTTGGGTACGAAGCGCTTCTCGCAAAAGCGCTTGATGATGCAGGTCTGCAAAGAGTACCCCTGCTTACGCAACCTGGAGCTCTTATTGTACTTTTCATAATAAACTACGAGCCGGTTGTATGAATACAAAAAGGAAACGCTATTAAAATGCACATAATCAGATATTTTCATTTGATTGATGTCTAAATGTACTTGGTAAATGGCGAAAATTGACAGTGCAAGTGGTGATGAAACGCCCTTCAAATGACTTCATTTATTTAGCCGGCTATTTCTCAACATCCTGCTACTAGTTTTATCAACACAGTTGGCCCAATAGTGAGTAATTATTTTTTCCCGTCAGAGTAAAATACTTTCCCCACTAAATAAGGGGCCGTGCTATAACGCAGTTTCGCGTAATGTAGGTCGTACCCGGTTAACGGTACTGCCATACGGAACCGCGCATTCAACTTTATACTTCAAAAATGGCCAATAACTTCTAACACCTGGCAAGGATCAACCTGTAAAACAATGCCAGGGTTAACCAGGCTGTTACTCATCATCATGGGCGACCACCGAGGCCTAAACCGGAATATCAAAAAAACCAATTTTAACAACACCCCCCCTTATATGGACCATGGGCGTGGTGAAATGGAGCGAAATGTTTTAGGCGTAATTATATCGACGGAGAAGTTTTAAAAATAAGTCACATGGCTGACGGGAGGCGTGCTATTTCCGGACCGGAGGAAAAGGGGGGTGAGGTATGGTCTAAACAAGCATTGCAAAACTAGGTTTACACTAGAGTTTGACCTCAAAAATATATGAACAACCAACCTTGCCCACACCAGCATTTCCGATGGCGATCATCTTCATCCGGATCGCCTTCTTGCGCGTGGTAGACTGTTGCTTAGGGTTCCTTTCCGCCATGTTTTTTTTTTTCAAAAAATGTTCTCGTGATGTTTACGCCAACCTGCCTGCCTCCTAGCCTCTTCTATTCGTAAAACAGCTGAAAGTCGTGCATTCTGGGGGAGTAGGAGGTTAGGTGAGGATAGGGGGGGCACATACACACACTAGATGGAAAAAAGGGGGGAATGAGGGCGTCGAGAAAAGGTTTAACAACTCAACTTTCTCTTCTCACGAATGATATTTAGCGGAAAGGAATTTCGCTAGTTCTGGAGGGAAAACAACACACCTGATACCGTTACCTAGGATATGGATTACTATCGTAAACTCGTGCACAATCCTTTTTTTGGTGGACCTAGCCTGGAAATAAATGGGGGGTAAAAAAAGGAGAGTAGAAAATTCCAAAGGCGCAAATTTAATCAAAAAATATCCGTCTAAGACTTACACCACCACAGACGGCACACAATTATTGAAACAAGTACGTTACATAATTATGTTACAGCTATGTATAAAACTCTGTACAACATAAACATAATTATAGAGAGGGGGATACACGTCGAGTGTGCGCATTTTTTTAAAATGGAGACGGGCGGGGCTGAATAATCGAGGGGATGGCATCATTTCTCAGGATTTATTATCGTGAATTCCGGCGAAAAATTGATCGACCCGACATCCAAAATCAATAATGAACACACATTCAAGTTCAACCATCAAAACTGCATAAAAACTCTTTTCTTATGCCCTAATATTATGCATGTAACGATAACAACCAGTTGGCAAATATTGTCGGCTTTGCTACTTTACTGAACGGCCACCTTTGCACATACTCGTGCGATATATTATCATCTTTCTCTCGTAAATAAAACAAGTTTCTGTGCATAAACTCTTCACAATAATAAATACTTAAGTGCAAACTCTCGACTTATCTAAAAAATTATATTATTTATTTCCGACCACAGGTTCGTTTGCGTAAAAGTAGATAGTGTACATTATCCTACGTGTCCTGAATCACACACTATTGATTGGACTGACAGTTTGAGGAGGGAAACAGTGACGTCATAAGTGTAACACCAAGTAGCTCGTATTATTTACATTGTGCGTCAATAACAAGCCCAACATTCTTTGACGGGAGAAATAACGCAAGCATCCATCTAGTGTATCCGGTTTACAATAAGTAGAAGTAGAGAACAACAAGTCTTAAAAAAAATCCGTACGTATACTTTGCTGCATGAGTTCAATTATTATTTGTCATGAAAAATTGATGTAAACAGATAGAAAAAGGTGGGAAAAAGTCATTCATCAGGAATAAGCATGCAGCCATTCCACCCAGCCCGTGTTGCACATCCCAAATGCATAGGACTAAACTGACGTCACAGTTCACCCGAATTCCAGATATATCAGTCCTCTCGACCCCTGACCATGTCGGGCATTTTGTAAAATCCGCCGGATAATTCGGGGAGATGAGAAAAAATAATAATAAAGTCGCGAAGGGCCCCTCCCAATCCCCGGGATGGAAGTTTGCACACACTCTAAACAAACATTTTTTGTTCATAGGAGAGAAAAAAAATTGTAATCAAAGAAAAAAAAATCTATTTGAAATATTATCTAAACTCTTATATATTGAATATCATTATAATATATATAGACTATATACGCGGAGAGATTTTTTAGGTTGGTTTTTTGTACTCAGGGCGGCGACATTATTATAATATTATTATTACATTTTGGGGGGAGGGGAGATGAGGGGAGGAAGAAGGGTTGTATATAGGAAGTGGTATGGGAGGGGGAAGTCACATAATCATGACAATCTCTATACAGTTGAAAAAAAGTACAACGTTTTGGCCAACTTTTGTACTTAGCTCCACCGATACATTCCTTCCAGCTATATATTATTTACTTAACTGCAAACCTTTGTGCCGTGATAAATCTTCAAATCGCTTTTAAAGCAATTTAAAAAAAACCTTCTTTCCGACTGCATAAAACATCCGACGTTATGAACGTACCCACATTAAAACTACAGAACTAAAACTTGATTCACTGGGCTTGTAAACTCCGACACTTTGTCCAATCAATAAATCGCTACAGCGGTTTCACTTGAAAAAGCCAAACTGAGTCATTCGGTCTTTGGGGCCTGTCCTTGCCCTGCCTATATTCCCAGCAAAGCACGCACAACTACCTATGCGTTAAGTAGAAGTTGACTATTATATCTCATAAAAGCGGTTGTAACAGTGCATATTATGTGCTGATTATCGTCATCGTGCGCGACATTTGCTGTCGGCGGGAAAAATTTTAAACGGAAAAAATACGGGTTTAAATAAGATCATGATATATTTTTTTCGGGGGCAAAAATTTTAAGTACAAGCTGAACTTTAAAGCGACGCGTACACGATGCCTATTATCATAATAACCTCTATAATATATTTATATTTTTTTATATACATTCCCGACTCGGATATTGGCGCCGATTGCGAGGAGACATTTGATTGTTAGGCGTGGCGAGAGGAATACGTCAACTCTGAACTCCCGATCTGGTCAACAACAACAACAGCAACAACAGCATCAGCAACGGCAACAACAACAACGACGACTACGACGACAACATGACAACAACCGCATTTTCTGAGACATTCAATCGAGCACTTGGCCACTTGTTGAACTTCCCCCCCTCGTTTATGTTTTGTCTTGGAAGGTGATGAGGAGTGAGGGGGGCATGGGGGTCAGGGGGGCATGGGGGGTTGTGATGATTTATAATCATGTGAGTATGGCAGCTGCATCCGAGGTCAAAATGTGGATGAGGGAGAAGGTAAAGATGTGTTTGTATTCTTTCTCTCTCCTTTTCTTTTTTCTTTTTTTGTTTAGTCGCCGAAACGAGAACAGGCCTTCTTCCACTTGCATTGGGTACACCACAGGTCCCGGTGCTCCATACCGTAGACCTTGCGGCATTTTTTGCTCTCGCCACGAGCCTTCCTGACGGGGCTCTTCGGGCCCGAGGCAGTGTTGACCACAGTGGCCACGGAGCAAGGCCCGGTCCCTGACACCGAGGTCGGTGAACACTGCAGGTTCGCAGCACCCATACCGCTGGGCTGCGCACGAGGGCCCAGACGGAACAGTTTGTGCGGAGATGCCTGAAACGGGCGTCCCCCAAGAAATGGCCATGTTGACACCTGGTCCATGTGATGCGATTCGGGTAATTGTGACAGGTGATGGCTTACGGGAGATGCGGGGCTGAGCGGCCAGGAGAAGGTGGTGGCGGCAGCGCTGGTCGGACTCATTCCGCCAGGAGGCAACACGATCTGCAGTGGCGAGTGGGTGCTCCCGTGGATGGGCACAGTGGGTGTGCTCAGCAGCTGCCGCTGATACTCCGGATCTGTGTCGAAAAACATCAACAAGTCAAATAAGGGCTAGTCCTCGACCCCGCCAAAAAGGGAACACTGCACATTGATTGCTTTTTATTTCTTCTAAGATGCATAACTGTATCCAGTCGATATTGGGGGGGATGAATGGTCGGGAAATTCTAAGGGACGAACAAGTCCGTTACGTCACATGTAACTGTACGGGCCACCAAGGGGAAACAATCGTATTGCTTCGACCGGAACTGGGCAAGATAAAGCCTCTCTTTTTTTTTTACAGTATAGGTATGGTCGAGTCTGATAAGTGGGCGATGGGTGTGAAATGTGGATAAACATAACATCGGTAATGACCTTCGTGTGGTGGCCTGGCCATGTCCATGTGGGACAGGGTGGGCGGTGAGGGCGATCCTCCGCCGCTGGACAGCCCCTGAGCACATGCGCAGGCGCACGACTGGCAGTTGGGACACTCGCCCATGGCTGTGTTAGTGCTGGTGGCCGAACTGCTGCTGACCTCGGTCACCTCCATGTTCGGCGAATTGTACTCTGTCTCCATTTCCGCTTCCAGCTCCAGTTCCGTATAGTAAAACTCTTCCTCTCGATCCTCGGACGATTCCTCCGAGGCCGCCTCCTCTCCCCGGCTGAAGAGGTCCCAGCAACCATTTTTATTATACCATTCATACATTACCCGAAGAAGCAAGTTCATGCAAGAGGATGACTCACCCCAGATGTGAGAGGCGGACATGTCGCTCGATGTCAGCGCAGGAAGATGTCCTGCGGTTGCACCCGGGCCAAGTGCACTGGAAGACCGTGCGAGTGGCCTGCCGAAGAAACACATGGCAACATTGGATATTTTGTTTCTAATGAGGGTCTTTGGCTCGAGGGCACGGCGACACACCCACATCGCGAATTCCCAACCGCACTGAAACGCGGAAGGTCTCTTTTATGCAGAGGAAACCTAACTGGCCCCTTTGTTCAGTGGGGCACACAGTATAACCCAGGGGTAGAGATTGGCACATCTTATCCCTACAGCAGGTGCGCTATACATGTACCCAATGCATACAATGAACAATAGTCTCATGCAGAATACAGGAAACGGGACAGAATATGCAGGGTCTCTGTTCAGTCATTCTGTAATTTTAGGAACAATTACGCACAGCACATGGCAACGTAACCGCAGCGTAATGAACCCCCTCCTTGTGAGTGGAAACACTTGAAAGCGGGTCCCGTTACAAGCAATAATTGCAATTACCGGTACTACTACTACGAGTATCGCATGGCACTTGTGGTGCTTCTCAAGCCGATTGTCTCGGTTGGTGAAAGAGAGAGCGTGCCTTTTTATTCTCAACACCGTGGAATAAAACCGTAGCATGCAAGAGTTGTCAGTCGCCCCCAGTTTGTTGCTACCCAAAAGTGGGTAAGGCCAGTGCAGGTCCACAAAGCGCAAAAAGCAGGGAAGGCTCTCTGATCGATTTATCAAGCCCTCCCCATCCCCCCTCTCTATATACACAGGTAACATGTGCCTATATACACCACGCGCAGCATATGATTGTGTCGCGACCTGCCAGGTAAAATTGCCTACTTTCACACAATAACTGACAATGCTATTTTTCATTTCCTGAAGAGCATCGGGGTTTGGATGGGTGCGGAAGGATAAGTGGTGGGAAGGGGGCAGGGGGGGGGG
>KZ539341.1:10428-20824 GCA_000934665.2 Catajapyx aquilonaris
CCCCCCATAAATTTAGCAATTGTTTCTTGAAAGAAAATTTTGTAACTGAGGAATGAAAACCTATTGAAAAAGGGACAACAACAGAAGGGCCAAAAAGCCCGCGGCAGGCGAAATTTTTTGGGGGGTTCAAGGTCACAAAGTTCAGGTGAATGTAGCTGACGAAGTACAGTGGAATCTTCCTACACTGTAAGCACATCGGATACAAGCAATGAGAAAAGTCGGTCCCTTCATATTTCCAGCAGCGCCAAGGGGAAACATGTTACATTATTTTGCGTATTCCTCATGGCCTCACGCCCCCCCTGAAATCCTCTCACGCCCCCCAGGTTGGGAACTACTGTTGTACACCATAAAGGCATAAAGCAAAATAGAGGTACCGTGCCAGATGCCCAATATGGGTGGTGATGGTGCACTAACCCTGTTATTTTTATTAGTTCTCAAAATCATTCCATCATGACTGATTATTCTGCATTTCAAATTGTTATTTGGAGTTAGCATTTCCTCATACTGTCATTATATCTAGGAATATATTCCTTAGTGTGCAAAAAAAAATTACTTTTCAATAAAGGAGAACTGTACAAATTCACAACTGCCCCAAGGAAACATTATTTATTAGCACAATATATCTTGGGCATATTGAGAAACCCACTGAGCCAATATTCAAAGTTCTAAATTTTTATACCACTAGTCGCTTCTTTTTCTGCTCTGTTGGATGGTGGTTGGTGAAATGATGGGCAGTTTTTGTGACCAACGCCACTTTTTTGCTCTAAGAATAACTTGGAAAATATAGAACATTGGAGATTCACCTTTGAGAACATATTCGGTTGGTTCCTTCTGTAATTAAAGGCATTTGGTTTAAATTTTCTGGGGAAAGAGCACGATCAGGAATAAATACATTAGGCACTGATGCGTAGTTGGGGCCAAGACTGCATTCCAATAATGATTCACTTCCGGATTTCCAGAAGAGGATCTGAGCTTATCGGTAATGTTTCATGAACAGTTATTCTAAAATGAAGCCAGCCCTCCTGCTACTTCAAAAATTAGACAAATGAATCCTTGACTTGATCTGAATGAGGGCTCTCGAACATTATGGCCCCAACAATGCATCAGTGGATAATTGATTTTGTTGACGTGGATATGTCTTTAAAATCGGATCAGGGGGCATGCAGGCAAACTCGAGCGTTACAGAAAAGCATTACAGCAGGGCCCCGCTAAGGAACCCATGGCGGGGGCATGCAGGCAAACTAGAGCGAGAAAAGCGTTACAGTCTATTTTAACTGAGTGCTATAACAGAGTCTATTATAACTGAGTGTGCTATAACCGCCGCTTTTCTGTAACGCTCGAGTTTGCGTGCATGCCCCCTGGTCCGATTTTAAAGCCTTGTCCACGCCTGCATGCCCCTGCCATTACAGTCGAGAAAAGTGAAACATAATGTAGGTTGAGCCTGCAAAAGCTGCGGCTTGTGTCCCCGACACAACCTAATGTGATTTTTTCCTGATCATACTCCTTGCTCGAAAAATGTTAACTAAATGTCATTTATCGCGGAAGGAATCAACCTGAGATTGTCTCAAGGGTTAAGCCCAAATAAGCTATATTTTCCACGTTACAACAAAAAATGTTACCTGATAACAAAAAATGCCCACGTCACTGGAGGGGGGAACTTTTTGCACATCACCATCGTAGGGTTAATCCTAATAATTCATAATGAACCAGCTAGCCAGGATTTTTTCTACTCACTATCAAGTAAACAAGTACAAGGACAAATCTTTGATTAGGATTATCTTGAAAGGTTTTTTTTTTTTTTTTTAAACTATTGGATCTCTTTTGAATGCCCACAATATGATCTCAGATTATATTTAAAATTGAGATTAATCTTGAGGGAAAAATGATGAACTATAATAAAACTAAAAGCAACAACATTAACAACAATAGATTCCTGCAGCTTCATAGCCTTTCTTCATTCCCAACTTTATTCTTGAATTATTTTAATGTTTTTAGTGATAAGACAAGTCCATCGCCCTTGACAGTTGTCAGGGGATTTGTAGTTCTTGCCAATGCTTCTCTCACACTGTGTTTAAAGTGCAATGCAATTGCTTACATGATAAAGAGAGATAGCCGGACAACAAGGTGTACCCTGTTTTCCAACTAAATTACCACCACAAAATTTTTTGTCCCCATTAATAGAATAGCAACTGTGTCAGATTTCATGGGATTGCATTTTACAGTATGTTCAAGACTTCTGCGAGTTTACAAGCACACACTCAATATTGAAAGATAGCCCAGGTATAATATCACCGTTGAGGAGCTTGAGCCTTAATTGTTATATGATGTTAACCCTTAACTTGTGCCATGACATTTAGTGTGTCTTCCACTAAAAATTGTGACCTTGGATGCCAAAAACAATCCTGGAACATATACTTTTGAAAATGTAAAGTGTGATGTGTAACAAGGACATCAGGCCGCAATCAACTCTGTGTAGCTTTCACCCCTAACTAGGTATTTCAAGTCAGCTGACACTAATTAAAGTTTTTAAAACCTACCTTATGTTGACTAGGAGGATGTGGGCCCCTTGAAAAGGAATGTTAAGTAACCTAACTCTAAATGTGTATTTAATTCTCAATTTCTCAGTAATTATGTTCTGTTGGCCCTCTTTTTCTATATGCAGGAAAATAATCACTCCCAATTATTATGCTTTAACCCTAGCTTCCCCAATTGTCAGCACGCCTTGCTTCAGGGAAAAGTGAGCAGCTTCACAGGCAGGAAGGTCAACAGCAGTCACAACCCCTGTCGAAAAACCTGGAACTGATCAACAGTTCTGTTGGAGGCAGTGGAGGACGTCCCCTCTCAGTAATGCTGTGTTGGATGGCAGCAAAACGCAAGCATGTTATGAAGTATGCCACATTCTACCTGGACCAAGGGTTCGATGTTCTGACTGTGAAGTTGACTCCATGGCAACTGCTGTGGCCCATGAAGGGAAGCCAGGTATGCAGATGATAGTTTGGATTCATTTCAAAGTTATTGCAGCTTATTGGGAAGAAATATTTCTCATGATGCACTCTGATTTTGTGATGCCTTCCTATTGCAGCATGCAAAGTCGTTGCTTTGTTGTACTGTTTAATTCATTTTATCACGATCCCTTCCAGGAATATTTTTTCCTCCTACTACCACCATTTTTAGTGGAAGTGGTATGTAATAATATCCAATAAGAAAGTGAAACTCAGATTTGTTGTGTTCTCTCCTGGTATTGTGAAAATCTGCATTTCACATTCTCAATTTCACAATCTTTAAACTCTGAAAAAAATTGAGCTTTGTCTGCCATGCTTGGAAAATAAAAGTTTAAATTATGTAATGTTTCTAGCACCTCCTGTGGTGATTTTAAAATAGAATAATTTCACAATTGCAAATTTCAAATAATGAATCTTGCAATACCACGATAGATAAGGAAAACTTACAGTCTGTCAGTTTCCCTCTTTCATCTTCTTATTACGTTATGACTAAAGTCCAGATTTTTAGGGAAATGCCTATTTAGTCCCTTTTCAGTTGGGATGGTTT
The DNA here is from genome assembly GCA_000934665.2 of Catajapyx aquilonaris. Classification (NCBI taxonomy): domain Eukaryota; kingdom Metazoa; phylum Arthropoda; class Diplura; order Dicellurata; family Japygidae; genus Catajapyx; species Catajapyx aquilonaris. The sequence continues at coordinate 13,978 of KZ539341.1, forward strand.
TGTGAAGAGATCTATCCATTTCATAGGTGCAGGATGTGGAAAATGTAGGTTTTATAGTGCCTAAAATGGCCTATTTCATGGTTTTTGGAACTATTTTGCCTATTCTGGCTTTTTGCCACTTTTCATGCCTATTTGGCCTTATTTTGGGATAGTTTTTGAACTTTTTGAATCAATTTTGGGACTTTTTGGGCCTATTTCGGACATATTCCTTCAGAGGCATGCTTGGTTTTTTTGCGGACTATTTTTTGTGCTCCTGAAAGGACCAAAATCTTTCAAACGTAATACTAATCATGTTGATGTGATGCATATGTGCTGGAAGGGGGTTCCAATAAGAGAAAAATCTAGAAAAATATTTGGTAACATACTGTGCAAGTGGAAATTGCCTATAAGCAGTATAGGGTCCAGAGAAAGGAGTGATACTTGCTTTCACTTTGTGTCTTTTGCCCAAGTTTTGTGATTTTCTGTCACTTGATCATTGTTATTAAGTTTTTGCTATGGTTTGTGACCTTATTTATACAGGGTGGGCGAAAAGTCCCAGGACACCTGGCTTTTTTTGCCTGCAAAACAAATCTGTGCATGGAAAATGTGTCAGGGATGCTGGTGTGACATATTCTGGACACTGACGGAACTGTTTGATGAGGGGAGACGTCTGGGGACCCCCAACAACACCCACAGTAAGTTAACACTGTTAACAGTGCAAGATGGCAGATACGAGCGGGTTCACTGTGGAGGAGAGACTTGTGGCTACTGTGTGGGTCCACGGGTGGCCTCATACGGGAAAGAACATAACTCACATAATGCAGGATATCAGGGCTCCTTTTGGTAAGGTGCCACCGAGAAGAAGTAACTTGAACAAGTGGGAGAAAAAAGCATTCAGCATGGGAAATGTGAAAGACGGGAAGCGTGAAAGACACTTCCCTTGCTAAATGTTTTTTATGGGTGTTGTTGGGGGTCCTCAGATGTCTCCCCTCATCAAACAGTTCCGTCAGTGTCCAGAATATGTCACACCAGCANGGGGGATTATTTTTTAAATGCTTATGTAAGATTTTGCACGTTGCTTTACATACATTCAAGTAAAACTCCTGCAAGTGGGCATTTTGACCTAATGCAAATCTTAAATTGTAGGGGTGTGATATATCAAAAATCCAACCATTAACAATGTAGAATTGTAGACAGTGACGTGCCTTAATGCATGACACTGGTTATGAGCAGGGCTTATCTCTGCATACATTCGAGAATAAGGTGCAATACAGATGGTCACGTTTGTCTAAGGGGCCACCAAACTCTGACTTTCGTCTGCGTTGCTATCAATTAGGTTTTTGACATCTCTTGCCCGTTATTTTGTACTTGCATTGGATCAATGAATACCATGGCAAGAGACATAATGGACCATGTACATTACACATAAAGTGGAAAGGAAGTCATGATACATGAGTATGTTTTTCTCAGATTCTGATAATAATCAGTGATGTAATTGATTTGGCATTGAAATCGTGTGGGAATAACAGTGGTAACTGGGTTTTGTACTAGTATATAAGTAACTGCTACAAAATAAGCAACTAAGTGACAACAAATAGTCACCTAAGTCCAACAAGTATTTCCTATCACCCTGAATAGCAACTTTGAAATAGGAACCAGTGTTTTGCAAAGTAATTGATCGTTATACTTGTACCTTTGTACAGTATTGGTCATATATCGAGGCAACTGCCAGCGACATTTTCTGAAGCGGCAGAAGAAGGAATCGAAGATAAGCATACTTACAAGCCGGACGAGCAAGATTCCTTCTCCTGCCGCTTCGGAAAATGTCGCTGGCGGTTGCCTCGATATATGACCAGTACTGTACTGTACCATCTTCACGTGTGGTTGTAGTTCCTTACATTCAGATGCTCATACTGACTCAGTGTTACTTTGGAGAACATTGGTTTCCTATTCTAAAGTTGCTACATTTTCCGACCCCCTCTCTACGTTTCTTAAGTTTGTGCACAACCTTTTGAATAACCATGTATAGAGAGAGGTGGGAGTACTCACCACGTATGAGTTGGGAAGGAGAACCAGAGGCACAATCCCCAAATGTGCAACTCTCTGCAGGTGGTGCAATGAGGCCAATGAGGTTTATGACCTTTTATGACTTTTCCACTGATACAAATTATCAACTCAATTCTGATACACATAGTGTATATGTACCATATTTAACATTGAAACCATTTTTCATATTCAGCTAGTTGCAGGAAGCGTCCTGGAGTTTTTACGACGCAACAGAGAGCAGTACCCCATGACATTCCTGCATGGTTTCTCAGTGGGTGGCTACCTTTGGGGAGAAGCTCTGGTGCAAATAGCCCAGCATCCAGACAAATATGGACCGGTGGCAGACAAGATAGTGGGTCAGGTGTGGGACAGCATTGTGGACTTCCACGGCATTCCCACTGGACTCCCCAGGGCCATCTTTCCTAACAATCCTGTCATATGCAAGAGCTTCGAGGCATACATTAGGTCAGTGAAAAAGAAACATCACCAAAGGTTTTCTCATAAGTTAGTACTCGTAATTATGTTTTTTGGAAGAACCTATGAAGTGGTTATTAACCCAGATATGCCTGAAAAAGTTTTTGTTGAATTTTTGAACTTTTTTCGTTTCAATTAGTTCATATAAGTTCCCGAAACACAAAAATCGAGATAAAACATTTTTCTGTATGCTTGTTTAGGAGAAAATGGCAGTTCCATATAATTATGGGATGCTAGGAAAATGTAACCTAGTATGGCTATAACAGTTATTGATTACATTACCATGGCAACAGAGACATTCAGCAACATCCATAGTTTCATAATACAGTGAAACCTGGCCATAACGGACCCTGGATATAGCGGAAACCTATCCATTGCGGAATTTTTTCCGGATACGGGCATATGCATGTATTAACTTAGGTGCCCTCCTGCCTGGCTTCATGGTTCAGTCCAGTGTTAAAATGTCGGGGAAGAGGAAGCGGTTGACCTTAGCTCAGCGGATTATGTCATCGAGAGTTTTTTTCCACAAATATGTAACACATGTCTAAAATAATACAGTGCTACTGTATACACATCATTTTGCACCATATTGAGGTAAGGGGTCGTCCATATACCACGTGACCATTTTGGGGGNGGGGGGGGGGTCGGCGACATTTCACGTGGTATCTCTGAACACAGTGAATGGGCACATATGCCTTGCAAAGAAGGGGTTGTAATTGAGTAACAATCAACAACAATCAAGGATTGTTGCAACGGTTGCCATGTTAACCAATTGCCATGTAATCTCGTTTTAATTGTATGGATTCATTAAAATACTGTTCAACAAAGCGTACAAAATCCACACACATACTTTACTTGTCCAAATGTGGGTGCATTTGCCTCTTGCATCCCCCAGAGGGGACACCAGATTTCAACACTACTCTCAGACAAGGAAAGTAAAAAAATATGCCAATATTTCCCCATCGACATCATCATTCATAAGTTTTCTAAGTATTACAAACAATAAATAAGTCATAATGCTAATCAACATTCGAGAATTAATTACTAATCGTCTTCGGAACATGGAGGTGCAGCCATTATTTCCTGCGTTAAATTATTTTCAAACACCTGTATCTTAAAAATCTGAAGCAATATTGAGCAGGTTTGAACTTGTATCATTAGCTGGGACTCTCCTGAAGCACGCTTGACTACTGCCAGCTCTTTAGCAGCAGAAGAACCTGCGCAAAAAAATTAAAATGTAACAACTGTGCAGGTGTCCACTATAGGGCACACTCGGCATATCTGGGTTAAAGATCAAGAGCACATGGAGTCGTGGATGTGACTGGATAGGAGAGGAAATGAGCATAATTATGCCAACTTACTCTGTTCATGTTAAGACAACATGATACTCTCCGATTCACAAAAGTGAACCTTTTTGGATATCCATACGCCCGAAATAGTGCCCACCATACTGGGCCCTACCGCACCTCACAACGAAATGTGCAGTTTGTGTAGCTCTGCAGCTACCGCATGAGCTGCCTATGATAATTAGGCAGTCAGTACAGTTTTGGACATAAATCAAGGCATACTGCCAGCGACATTTTCGGCAGAAGAAGGAATCTTGCTCGCCTGGGTTGAAATATCCTTATCTTCGATTCCTTCTTCTGCTGCTTCAGAAAATGTCGCTAGCAATATGCCTCGATTTATGTCCAACACTGTACCAGCACTGTTTCTTCGAGAAAGACAGAGATACTGGGGACTAAATTTGTGGCGGCTCACAGACCCCTCGGGCATATAGGTATCCAAAAAGGTTCACTCTTATGTGATGCGGAGAGTATCTGGAGGACTAGTGGCACACCCAGGATGTTTATTTGGGTGTTGTCATTCATGTCAGCCATGGGGGAGGGGCATGGTGATGGATTTTAACTTTTTTAAATTCAAGGTTATCAGTTATTTATTGCATTGGATGCATTGTGTTTCATGCACGTTTTAGTCTTTGCAACGTATTTTTTGAGTATCCAACTCCATGTCAACAGACATTATTTAAATGTGCGGAATTTAAAAGAGCAGAATGAAAAAGGCAATTTTTTTTGCTGGGGTGGTTGGAAGGTCTCAATTACGTTCATTAATTTTTTGGGGGTACAATGCTGGACATTAATGGTGTTATACTGGTGGCACCATTAATGCCCAGCACTGTACTAAGCTGCTCACTATTAGTATTAGCAGTTAGTTATAAAGTTACTGATTGGGGGTATTAAATGCTATCTGCATGGGCTATGTTTAATGGGATCATTTGTTTAGGCTCTAATAATTGTAAGCTTGACCTTTACTGCAGGGGGTGTGGGTTAAGATTATAATAAAAGCACATATTAAATGATTGAATTCATGTATGTTTGCATGTGCAGGTACCACATGAAGACGTTCCACAACACTGCAACCATACACTACTACAATTCAAGTGAAACTTTCCGTCGTGACCTGGTTAAAGCTCCAGCACTACTCTTCTTCTCCAAGTCAGATCCAGTTGGGACTCCCTTTGGTCATCTTAGCGTACAGAAGAAGTGGGAGGCTCATGGACTCAAGGTTATTAATTAGTTATAGTATCATGTAGCTGAGCAGCGTCAAACTGGAGTAAGGTCCTGTTGCCTTCAGAAACTTGCATAGTTTGCCAAAGAACAAGAGTAATTTGCCATAGAAGTCAAGAGTGTCTTTAGCCATGAGCTGGAGGAAAATTGTGGTAGATGTGTAGTGACCTACCTCAGGCTTGACATTTAGCATAAGCCTGACACTGATGTGTATAATTTTTTACACAGTTTAGGCCTTGTCATGCAACATGTCAAGTCGTAGAAGCTAGCTTTATTGGATTCGTGATTTGCCAGAGTAGTAGATTGAATAAATCCAGCAACAAAGCCTTTGAATCAACTTTTATTGACTTGGTTATTTTTTGGAGGAGGATCTGAGTAAAAATGACATTTTTTACCAAGCAAGAAAATTATAACATCAATTATAATTGTTGTAAAAAAAATCTTATTCAGTTGTAAAAATTAATCAGAATTTTTGAAAATGACCATTTCTGTATCAATCTTATGTGGCTAAATGGCTAAAGTAATTATGTGGCATTTTTTTGTGGTTGCTGAAATTTTTCTGCACCCTGGGCCCTGGCAATTGAGGTCCGCTCACCCAGGTCAATAACTCAGGACACAGGTGAAAGGAAATCAGGCGGGCATGAAAATTGTAAATAATTTTTTATGAAGACAGTAAACCACAGTGAGGAAGTATAGTGTTTGCTTTTTAGTTCAGAGGTCAGGTTGTCATTATGTATATATCGACATGGTTACCAGGAGAGGAACAAATTGGGGTAGCAGTTGATGGAATTAACATAGCAAACATGGAGAAAATCTGTAAATCACAGAATTTCAATGTTTTTGGTGATAAATCATGGTCATGGCTTTGGTGCCTGTTAGAGTGGACATATTTAATGCCACTGTTGCTACTTGCTTTGATAAATGTTTGATGGAATTGAACACACGGAGGTTGGAGGACCCGAGTAAGTTGTAGGTTACCTTTTGGATAAATTTTTTTGTAGAACCTCCCAAATTGAACAAAAACTGGCACAGTATCCCATAGCAGCCAGATCCACAGATATTTTATGCATTTTTGTCCTGTCCAAGACAGAAACAGTGGACCAAGTGGGTTTTTTTCTGACCCCTTACCAAAACAGCTACAAGGCACCTGTTCAATAGTAGTTGATTTTTAATTTATTTTTACTTTTTGGACTTCAGCTTTAGTTAGTTTCTAGGACATGTTTTAAATCTGTTTCCTTGGTACAGACTTACATCAAGTGCTTCGAGAACTCTCCACATGTGAGCCACTTGCATTTCCACCCCCAAGAATACATGGCGGAGTTATGCGCCTTTTTGGGCAAGTTGGGCCTGCTGACTCATCCAGAGAAGTTAAAAGCCAGGCTTTAAGTCAGTGAGGGAAAAAGGTAACTTATTTTATTCCCTACTGTTTTTTTATACTTATGCACTGCCAGCATAAAGGTGCATTCACATATCCGCAACTGGAAAAGGGGATGAGACAAACATCTCCCCACAGCCAACTCCACATCAACACCTCGCCTGCGCGCCATCGTGCGGGAGGCCGGGAAGCTCTGAAGAGAGCGGCTACTCAGCAGCCGCTACAGCTATTGCGCTATTCTGCGACTCGGTATCGTTGCATTTTCGCCATAAAATTATGCGTGACTGACAATACTTCCTGCAGGGTACTGTACGGTACTAAATAAATTCCTGGATAAAAATAAGGAGGAACGGAGTGAAAAAAAAGACACAGAAGAAAAGACGACGAAAAGGGGGCGGGGGGGGGGGGG